>BQNB010204039.1:0-10720 GCA_026074375.1 Tanacetum coccineum | reverse complement strand
ATGGTGTTTTTGGGTTGAAGAATTAGAGATATGATTGTTGTATGAGAGATATTTGAGTGGGAGATGATGAAGTGAAGTGAGAATGGATGAATTGTGTAAAAATTCGGCCACTATTTATAGGATAATTTTTAGGTAAAAGTGCGGCGCACTTGGTGATTAAATGCGAAGGTAATTTAATGTTTATTGAGAAGAGCGGCGCATAAAAATATTTTTGCGGCGTACTTAGGGTATTAATGAAATCTTCATTTAATTGACTTTAATTCTTGGACTCACTTGGAAGTGCGACTCACTTAGGTCAAGTGCGGCGTACTTATGCCTTTTTCAGCTTTGAGTTTTTATCTTTTCTTCTAACTTGCTTTCCAATATCGAAAACACTTTGAGCTCGGGATGACTTCAAGTGAACCTGCACATATTTTACGCTATTAAGTATCGAAATTTCATGAGAAATGATAGAATAAATATAAATAACGTCGCTAAAACATGTATAATTTAGGCGTTATCAATCACCTAAGAATTGAGCGCTTCTTGATGTACTACGTATAGTATCCTGACACCCCGCATGAACAGCGTCTGAATATGCTATTAGTGAAATACCAATATCCTTTGAGTACTAGAGACCCATGTGAATGGTTCCCTTTAAGTATCGAAAGATTTTCTTAACCGCATGTAAGTGCTTTTCGGTAGGCTTTGCCTGATACCGGGCACATAAGCAAACTGCATGTATAAGGTCGGGTCTATTGGATGTCAGATACATGAGGGATCCAATCATACCACGATAATATGTGGCATCAACTGGTTTCCCTTGTAGATCTGCATCTAGTTTGTTCTTTTCCACCATAGGTGTGTCTACAGATTTACTAGTTAGCATGCCATATTTTTTAATAATTTCATAAGCATATTTTGATTGGTTTATGAAGATGCCTCTGGGACTTTGAGAATTTTGTAATCCTAAAAAGAATGATATTTTACCCATCATCGACATCTTTAACTTATTGGTCATGATATTAGCAAATTCATCACACATAGCAGTATTAGTTGATGCAAATATTATATCATCGACATAAATTTTTACTAGTAATAAGTCGTGTCCTACTTTCCTTGTGAAGAGTATTGGATCAACTGCACCTTTGGAGAATTATTGTGAGATGAGGAAACTTGACAGCATATCGTACTACGCACATGGAGCTTGTTTGAGACCGTAGAGGGCCTTCTAGAGCTTATACACATGTGATGGGTTTTCTTGATTAACAAATCCTTCCGGTTGAGAAACGTAGACCTCTTCCTTGAGCTCACCATTTAAGAAAACCGTTTTGACATCCATTTGGTAGATCATCATATTCTTGTTGGCGGCATTTGCTACGAAGATACGAATGGCCTCTATTCTTGCAACTGGTGCAAATGATTCTTCAAAGTCGTTTCCTTCCTCTTGCCTGAATCCTTGAGCAACCAATCTAGCCTTATTCTTGAGTACTTCGCCAAATTCATCTGTCTTGACCTTGAATATCTACTTCAATTTGATCAAAAAGACTTTATTTGGACAGGGAACCAATTCTTAAACTTCTAGTCTTTCAAATTCATGAATCTCTTCTTGCATCGCATCAATCCATGAGGATTCGGGCATAGCTTCTTTGAAGTTCTTTGGTTCTACAGAAGTTAGGAAGGCATAAAGTAACACCAGATGGCATCAGCTTTGAGTTGCTTTCTAGTGGAGACTGGTCGAGACGGGTTACCAATCACGTTTGCCAATGGATGATCCTTAGTCCATTTACCAATTAGTTCTAATGGAGAGTGACAGGATTGCACATTTAACGATGATTCTTGAGATGTAGAAACATCATGAAGAGGTTCATGACATGGATCATCAAAATGTGCATTTGGTATAAGTTCTTCAACACCTTGTGAGATGATAAAGGATTGTTCTTGTTGGTTAGTTGATGAAGTACTTATTGAAGGTGCATCTTGATCAATGGTTGTTGATGAAGGTGAACCGACTATATCAACAGCTCTTGGTGCATCAGCTACTGGAACTAGAGAAACAGCACTTGGTGGAGGGTTGAAGTATTCATTGAACATAGGTTGGAACAAATGATACCAATCAATTCTGGTTAGTGGGACAAAAGGTTGTTGAGGAACAGGGTTTGGTACGAGTCCTGAACCGGATGTTCCAGGAGTCATAAATTAAAGCTCGAGTCCTGAACTGAATTGTTCAGAAGCCATTGCTATCAGCTCATCGAACGTTACATGAATGGTTTCCATGATTTTACAGGTCCTCCTGTTATAGATTCTAAAAGCTTTCTTTGCGAGAGCGTAACTAACAAAAATACCAATATCGGCCTTTGCGTTCAGTTTACCCAAATCTTCACGGTCATTGGTCGGATAACAGAGTGAACCAAAGACATAAAGAAACGATAAATCTGGCTTCTTGTCGTGCATCAGCTCATATGGAGTTTTGCTGTATCAGAGACGGGTCAGGGAACAGTTTTGGGTATAACAAGCTGTATTGATTGCTTCGGCCTACAAAAATAATGGAGCTTTTGAAAATATCAACATTGTGTAAGTAGCTTCTACTAGAGTGTGGTTTCGTCTTTCAACACACCGTTCTGTTGAGGAGTACGAGCAACAGATGTTTGATGCGAGATACCGACATTTTCATAAAATTCTCAAAGGGTCTGATTGACAAATTCATTTCCATTATCTGTTCTAACATTACGGACTATGGGATTCAAACGAACTTGAATATTTTTTATGCATTTGATGATAGCGTCAGGAGCTTCATCCTTTGATCTCAGAAATTTAACCAAGTAAATCGTGAGTAATCGTCAACAATCATCAAGATATACTTTTTCCCATTAATGCTCTCCACCCGCATTGGGCCACAAAGATCCATGTGCAGAAGATAGAGTTTCTCTTAGTTAGTGTCTTTAGCCTTGGTTTAATGATAGGATTTCTTGCTTTTACCTAATGCACATGCTAAAGACAGATGATCTTTCTTGAATTTAAGCTTTGGAATGCCTCGCGTAAGACCAGCTTTGGCTAGCTGCTTTAGAGTACCGAAGTTGAGATGAGATAACCGACAGTGCAATAACCAACTCTTAGTCTTTGAAGCTTTTGATAGTAGACAGATTGGAGAAGTCTTTAGCATGTCATCAAGATAAATTGTATACAAGTTTGTGTCTCTGGATCCTAAAAGTAGATCAACACTGTCTAAATTCCAAATAAAGCAAGTGTTTTTTCGAAAAGCAACTTCAAGATCTGAGTCACAGAATTGTCCAACTGAAAACAAGTTATGTCCGAGGCCCTCAACATAATATACCCTTGAGATAGTAACATTCCCCAGCTGATAATCACCATAACCCATAATCTTTGCAATCTGGTCGTTTCCGAATCTAACAGTTCCCAAACATTTATTGACAAAGTTCATGAGCTGAGAGTGGTTTCTTGTCATATGTTTTGAGCATCCGGAGTCCAGATACCAGAGAACAATCTAGACAACTTGTTATTGACAAGAGAACAAGAAGATGGAACATCTGTAGCATTGGATCCCCAAGAATGATTGGGTTCTGAGTTGTTAGCAATCTTAGATTTTACAATCTTAGGTTTTTTACTCGAACTTATAGATTTTACTTGTTTGGCTCTCCTGTTATAGACTTTAATCTCTGGTTTTTGTGTTTCTACTGAGTGAGAAGTGGTTTCCTTAAGAGGCACTACTTTAGTGGAAGTGAACCTTGTTAAAGGGCACGAATTACCAACTAAAGTGAAAAGTTTTCCTGTAGGTTTCCACTTATATCCTATTTTAGTGAACACTTTACCTGTAGGTTTCCAAATATTATGTTGTTGGCTTTGCTTAGCAGACTTATATTTAAAGCGCACATTCACATCATTCACAAAATCAAGGAAACACACATCATGATTTGCATCAAACATACATTGTTTACATTTAACACAAATTAATTTAGAATTCACATTCAATATAGTATGCTTAACATTTGCATCATAAATAAGGTCTTTAACATGATTCTTTTTATTAGAATTAAATTAACTCTCCTAAGTTGGGATTCTACTTTATTCTTCATGTTGCTACTTGGTGTTTGCGATATGTTATCATTCTTTTTATTGCCTTTAGGCTGTGATCTGCAAGCACTAGTAGAACTCTTCAATCCTATAGAAGGCAACACATGTGTGTTAGATTCTGGTGTTTTCTTAGACTCTACCTGTTTATGAATGTTGCTTAAGGATGTGAGAGGTTTAGAAAACCTAACTTTCTTGACTTTGTTCATTGGTGTGACAGCAACCAATTTCTCACTAGGTTTTGTTAAACTAGGGCATGTTTAAGAAACATAGACTAACAATTCTTGAATGTGTTTTGTAAACATGTAAGCAAAGTCTAAGAGAGGTTCACTATGATTATGTTTTCTAGCGTGTTCTACAAGTCCACGTATGGTGTCAGTATTTGCTATAGTCTTCCTAAGATAATCCTCATGGGCATCCCTATTGTTCTTAAGTCTATGAGAAATAGGTTCTGTATCTAGCTTGAACATTCCTGGAGCAATAGTGGTGGCATTAGTTATTATGGTGGCATTATCAAGCATATTTTTACCTTTTAATCTCCTTAATTCATTTTGTAATGTTGTTGTCACAAAAACCTTTTCTAGAATTTGACTTTTTAAATCAGCATTTTCCATAGATTTAGAGTTCAATTGAGCAATCAAAGAGTCACTATGTTCTTTAGAACAAGCATGTGTCTTTTTAATTGAATCAAATTGATCTTTGTAAATCTATTTCAAATGCTCAATTTCTTTATGCAAAAGCTCATTTTTAGAGAGTAATTTGGCCACACTATGCTCCAATTCAATGTTTATGGTTTCAATCTCATCCATATCTTGTTTTACTTTGTCTTTCTTGACATTTTCTCTTAAAGATTTGATATGTTCCTTCAACTTACATATGGTAGTGTCTTTAGCTTATAGCTGAGCTTTCAACTCATTATTTTCAAAATATTCAGGAATTTCAAGAGCATTTTGATTATCACAGGATTTGTCCTTTTGAAATATTTCTTAATTAAGTTGTATTAACAATTCAAGAGAAATACAATGTTTTTCAAGTTGTGAGTAACTTTTCAAAAGTTCATTAAACGTATTTTTTTTAAGATTCACTACTTTGCATTTCCAAATTCACATAATCACTATAAATAGTAGTAGAATTCATAACAGTAAGCAGAATATCCTGAGACATAATTTGGTATAAGAGTCGATCATTTTCAAGAAAAAGTTCTTTCTTATGAATTTCAAAGCATTGTTTGTCTACTGAACACTGTTGAACAGCAGCTTCCATTTGGTTAAAAATTGTTTGTACTTCCGTTACCTCAATTAGAAGATCTTTATCAAAAACATCAAATATGTCTTTTAAGGTGTTTAAAAATGGAATAATTTCATTTAGAAAAATAGCTGTAGTGTGTTCAAACCCCCATTCCCCTTATGTAATAGCATCAAGTGTAATCCGCTTTTTTACCACGGTGTCAAATTTGGAAAGATGGAATTTAAGCTTTTTAAGACTTGTATTAACCAAACTAACCTTAGGAAGTTCGCTAGGAGCTTCAATTCTAACAGGTGAAATATCAGATTGTTCAGTATTAGGGTTAGAAGTTTGTAACCAGAAAGCTTGTTCACCAGACAATTCTTGTTGTGGAACAAAACGTTTACCAAAATCTTTAGACAATTGATTTAACTCAACATAATTGATTGGAGTGGTATTAATTTTTTTTTCTTTTGAAATTAAATTGTTTTGTTTTGCAAGCATTTTAGATTGACTTACTTCTTCCAAAATCAATGTCTCTTCCTCATCAATTACATGAATAACAGCATGTTGACTAGAGATAACACTACCATCATACAATGTTGGCTTAATCCGTTGAGCTTTCTTAAGATAAAACGGATTTTGATAACCAAGAGCTTGTTTATGAGTGTCATCATAAAAATTGGATTCATTTTTGAAAACAGTAAATGTTTGCAATAAAGATTCCTTTTCCTTGATTTGATTAGAAAGATTTTGTTTAAGTGCAAGTTTTTCCTTAATCATATCATCCATTTGAGAATCGATCATTTTTTCACGAGTGCTTAAATCAATATAAAGTCTCTGTTCAAAATTTTTGACTCGTTCTTTATATCTCTCAAGCTCATCGGTTAAGGATTCATTATTCTTTTCCTAATTAGCATTTTCCTAATTATTTACATGATTAATCATTTGTTCTAACATTTGTTTAATCACATATAGTATCATTGAATCTTGTTGTGCATACAAATTAGTATCTTGAACAGTTGCTTGTTGTGTTTCTTACAAATATTAAGAGTATGGAATGATATTGCTATCACTTGTTATCTCATTTTCTAAAAAATCACAATAGGTGTTTGTTCATAATCCTGCATTGCATGCATACTTTGATTATCCATATCATTATGATAGGGTTCAGAATGAGGTACATCTGAGATAACATTTGAACCATAGTTGGAAAGATTGGCCATCAAAACCGCCTTTACATTAGAGACATCATCACAGTTAGAATCATAAGCATCTAGATCCTCAGTCTGGAAAGCAACATTGTTTGGAATGGTTTTCTAAGCAGCTTAACCATCTGGATCTGCAAGAAATGCTAGTTGCTCTTCATCTAATATTTGACCATATTCTTGTGCTTCAGCCAACATTGCCTTGTCCTTAAACCATGCAACGTTCCTTGACCTCTTAGGCTGAGTGCATTTTCTAGCCATGTGTCCTTCACCTTGGCAATTATAATGTTTAATAACCCTTGCCTTCCCTCCTGCATTGTTTCCCCCGGAGCTAGTAGCATTACCCTTATTTCCAACATAACTTTATCCTTACCTTCCTTGAACTTGTTGCACAGTAACCCTGTCGTCTTGAATAGTGGCCTGGTTTCTCAGATTAGAGGAAGTTCTAAGTTGGTTATTAGTTGAAGGGAACCTTGAAGCAGCTACAGTTGTCATGAAAGCCATTGCCTTGTTGAGTCAGGCAATAGGATCATCTCCTGGGATAAACACGGGAATAGCAAGACCTAAGTCTAATTGAGGGAACTCAATCATTGGTTGTGTTGAAACTTGAGGTGAATGATAAGCATTTTGTAGAACAGATAAGGTTTGATGATTCATATAAGACTAGTATTCATGTGATAGTGGAACAGATGAATGATTGATTTATGGTTGTGATAGATGAGGTGTTGCATACATTGGTGAGTATGATTGAGGAGAGTGAACTTGTGGAATCATGGTGTTTGTTAGTTGAGGAAACTGTGTAGCATTGTATTGAGAATGATAGTTGGTAAGTTGAGATGGTGGTTGAGTGTAGTTGGCAACAAATGTAAGAGGATCTTAGTATCGTTCACGCATCAAGCGAGTTTCATTTGCGTGTGCCTCATGTTGTTCAAAATATGAATACAATTGATCATAGTTTCTAGTATGCAAATCTCTAGCCAACTTCACATCTGTCAGAAATTTGCTCAATTCTGGTGGTAGACTGTTTAGAAACTTTATATTTACTTAAACTTGTCTCATTAACATATTAATCACGTTCATGTTATTGATTAGTTAAGCAAATATCCAGTAGTACTGATATAGTGTTTCACCCTTCACAAATGAAGACTTATCAAACTCATCATACAATTTACATTCCCTTTCTTGTAATGACAATGTCATGCCTTGCATAAGAAGCTTAACTCTGTCCCATATATCTTTGGCAACTTTATGATGATTGACGATGGCATACACATTTGGTGGAAGTCCCTGAAGAACAATGTTGGTAGCTTTCATATCAGAGCCAGCTTGGAGCTTCTCTGCAACTAAAAGTTCTTCATGTTTCTTTATCCTAGTGGTACCATCCTCTTAAACAATAGTAGCCCATACAAGTGGTCCATTTTGAACTGAGTTAAGAATCATTCTCCCGTTCTCCCTATTCTCTATGTATAGTTCCATCTGCTAAAGTTGTCATTTTGAATTGATTGATTAAATGAGAAAAGATAACTTTTGATTGTTCAGTGATTAGAGGTTATGGTGTTAAAGTGATGTTCTTTAAGTGACGAAGTAATGGAATTATACGGGATTTTACAATTCTTGATAAAACCGAGAAGATAAATGAATATTTCATGGGATTTTACAAATCACAGAAAAACCGTATAAACATCTTAGAAGAAATGTATAAATCTCCTAGGCAAAATCAACAATGTATAAACTCCCAAGGTAAATGTATAAATTGCCCAACTGCAATGTATAAATCACCCAAGAGATACTGTATAAATCACCCAAAAGAAGTGTATAAATCTCCCAATGAAAGTGGTATAAATCGCCTGAAGAATACGTATAAATCACCTAAAAAAACATGTAAATCACCCAAGAGAGATGTATAAACCGCCCAATATACGAGGTATAAATCACATAAGGAAGATGTATAAATCGCCTAGAAGAAAATTCGTATAAATCACCTAAGCTTGAACTCGTATAAATCGCCTAATGTAAGAAACGTATAAATAGCCAAAGCCAAGAAACGTATAAATCGCCTAGACTAATAAACGTATAAATCACCTAGACCAATAAATGTATAAATCGCCTAGACCAATAAACGTATAAATCTCCTAGACCAATAAACGTATAAATCGCCTAGACTAATAAACATATAAATCTCCTAGACCAATCGCACTATCAACACATCACTTCACCTAGACACTAACACGATCACCCTGATCAAAATACTATACACACTTTCACAATATACACAAATGATTTACAAGATATAATACAATCGTAACGATGTTACGAGTAGACAAAGTAAGCAATAATACTTTTTCACTTGATGATAGGAAGTATTCTTCTTTTGCACTTGTAGATCTAAGCTTGGATCAATTGGAAACAAAGGCTTAAGATTTAATGATAAAAGGAATGAAAGAAATATGTAAACTGATTTAGAACAGAAAGAATGTGTGTGCAAAAAGTAAGAAAATCAATGGGGAACAATCTAATATTTATAGGCAAAGCTGAGAGCGTTTTTGTCTAGACGGCCCCCTTAGCTCATGTGTCGGCCCCCTTATCACTAATGGGGCCGCCGTTATATTTAAGGGGGGCGCCCTAGGCCAGACGCTCCTTTTTTTATCTTTTCCAGGGGAGGTGTTTTCTGGAATATTTCTAGCCATTTTTAGGTAGAAATTTTGAATTCAAAATATTTATTTTGAATAAAACATTTCTTTTAAATATAAAAATGTTTTGTAAAAGTTATAAAAATATTTGTAACATTTTATAAGAAAATGTGAGGTTGAATAAAAAAAAATTGATCATAAAAATGCATTAAGCATTTATTTATTTATACCTTTAAGTGATTAAATTATCAAAATAAAAATTAACGACTAATTACTTGTTTATGTTCAATTTTAGATTGATCGTTTTTACATTTTCTGATTATCAAAACGTAGAGAGGTCGAAAAATATTAATAACGTTTTTAGGCATTATTTCTATCAACAATCTCCCCTTTTTGATGATTACAAAATCTAAACACATTAAATGTAAAATTATTTTTAAACAAGTATTTAGTGAGTTTTATTTCCATTTCTCCCCCTTTTGTAGAATTAAAAAGTCTTCGTCGATGAATATGCGTAAAATCAACGGAATAAACGCTCCCCCTTGATGTGTGCTCTCCCTCGTTCGAGGGCACCAAAAAATCAAGCTATGGTAACTTTGCTACAAAAAACAAGTTAGAAGAACAAGACAGCGATTTCTAACGTATAGCAAAGGCAAAGGAAAAAAATAATCGAACATGTTGATAATGCTTGACAAATGTCAAGTTATTTGTGTAAACCAACCATCACAAATATATATCAACTAGACTTCAAAAAAATATAGGATATAAAGACTAATAAGAAAAATTTAGACAAAAGATCATTTACTGAACATAGAAATTGTGTATAAAACACAATCATGGAACATGCATTCATCAAATCTAAATATTATGCTTGAAGCATAATAATACATTCTACATAAATAGACACTACAAAAGGTCCTAATTTGCCTAGATTGCCATAGGAAACCATTGGACTTTCTTCCAAAAGGAGTGGGTTGGACATTTATTTGAAAGCGAGAAAAGGTAAGCATGTAACATGCTTAGTTGGTTGTTGGTGGAGAGTTTGGATCGGAGGTGGTTGTTGGTGGGTTGTCTCGTTGAACTTGAAGTGGTGGTTGTGTTTGAGTAAGAAGAAATTCAATCCAATTGATATCTTCACTCAAGGTTATGAATTGTTTTTAGGTAAAGATTCAACAATGATAATAACCAACATGTTGTTCAACTTGATATAAGTTGAGGGTGTGAGGCAAGTTTGGAGAATAAGGTGATGAGGGAGTGTTACATTGTGAAAGGTGCATAGCTAGAAGGTTTGATAAGTCTTGGAGTTGATTAATGTCATCAATGAGCATTTCTCTACTTAGAGATGGAGGTGGTGGTGGTTGAGTTTGGTTGTCACCTTGAGGTGAAGGAGGAGTTTGAGCATGAAGCACACTAGCAACATGTGGATTGAGTAAGTGAGGAATTGGGGGTTGTGTGAGTTGAGTTTGATTGACATTTTGTGGTGGAATGAGAGCTTGTCCATCGTTAGTGTCACAAGGATCACTAAGTAGAAGTGAGAGAGATTGTAGTGAATCATGATTTGATTGAGTAGTAGGAGGGTTTCTGTTAGCG
>BQNB010204037.1:0-10721 GCA_026074375.1 Tanacetum coccineum | reverse complement strand
TAAATAGGCCTTTCAAATTTTGACGATGTGCGTATAATAAAAAAAAGAACTATGACATCCAGTTTATACACAAACGAAAAAATAAATGGACCATAAATTTGTCAAAAAAAAATAAACAATTTACTCCTTCAAAGATGAAACTTATGTAAGCTTTTCATAAGTGCAAAAGTAACGATACTACACATCGGATATTTTTTTTATGTTACATGTTTTGGCCATCCATTGAGACATTACGTTCCGTGATGAATAATATGAATCAACGTTTTTTGTCAAACACTCTCCCTTCAAGACTTTGATTTCTGGTTTGTCTAGTTAATGTGGTATATTGAACCTTCTACAATATGTTTTTTTTGCAGATTGGTTTGGCTGGTATTCGGCTACTTGATCCTGCAAAAAATAAACCAATAGAATTCATCTTTTTTAAGACTATACTAAGATGGGAGGTAAGTATGTTCCATTAAAGTTGAAAATCTATGTTTCTTCTTGACATGACTTAAATTCTTTCTTTCATTACAGGTATTGAATTCAGATATGTTTTGTTTTAGGTTCAATAATTCGATTACTAACATAGGTTTCCATCTAAAGTCCAACAGTTATACAACAAGCAAAATATGCAACGCTGTGGTTGCTGCAACATTATTCAGCTTGTGTTTGCTGCACAACTAACAGGTTCTTAAGTGCCACTTATTTCATATCTATTCTGGTTATGATGTTTTTTTTTTTTTCGTTGATATTTGTTGGAAGTTTTTTTTAGAGATGTCTATTTTCATTACTTTGTAAAAAATTAGGTCTCTTTTTTTCTTTGTAAAAAATGGTCTTTTTTTAGTTTGGATCCACACGGAGAAATACGGCACACGCCTTTTTATCTATATATAAACATTACAAATTCACCTTAACTTAATAAAAGTATAGTTATTACAAGATTTTCCCAAACCAATTAAGGTAGGTAGTTGAGAATAATGTATAAGAATGGCAAGTGTTTTATGAAGATAGTTTAAGTATTAATTCTTTGTAAGACAAATGTGTGTTAATGACTATCAGAATAATTTTTCAACATAAATACACATTTATGATCAATGCTTCAATATTTAATAGAAACTGACTTCCATATTTAATAGAACCTGATCTTGGTTTTCTTCATTTATGAATCATGAATATTTATGAATCATGCTTCTATATTTATTGCAATAAAGGTTTAAAATAAAATGATGCAATTAAAAAGGAAAAAAGGGGTTTAAGTAAAATTAGAACTAAATATCTATAACACGAACATTATGACCACTGTTTCATCACAGTGCCAAATGTTTTGACTTGGCCACTTGGGCTCAAATTTTGGCTCGTCCCAAGTATTTTTTTTTTTAAGGTTTAGTTCAACGTCTAGCATAACTTTTTTTTTCCCTTTTTTTCGCAAAAAAAGTTTAATAATCCTCCCACACCCCACTTCTTTTTCGCTAAAAATACGAAGGAAATTTTTTTTTACGAGACGTGCATTTTATTGTTAACTATTACAACTTTCTATCCGGCCTGGGTCAAAAAAAAAAATGGTTATGAGACCGAAAAAATAAATCCGCAACAAAATAAATAAGAAAGAAAAAATTGGCCGCAGTAAACGCGACGATTATAATTTAATATGAGAAAATAAACTATTAAAAATGAGACCCGAAAAAAATAAACCCAAAAAAAAAAAAGCCTCGCAACAGCGCGCGAAAAATAACAGCCCGCAGTAACTCGCGGGGTAATTTCTGCTTGTCAAAAGCAAAGTTAAAGTTCCAAAATAAAAATAAAAGTGGTGCAAAGAGATTTGTGTCCATAAAAACTAAAAAAAAGACCCATTTTTATAAAGAACAAAAAGACCCATTTTTTTCTAGTTAAATGCAAAAACACCACACATTCTTTTGGTATCATCATTTAGCGTCACACATGAAGAACACTGGGCTGTTTATATGAATGAGTGGTATAGATTTTTTTTCTAGTAGCTTAATTATGTGCTTAATTTTTATGAGTACTAGAACCACACTGGTGTCCGCTTTTTCTCTCACTAACCTCCCTACCGCTAAGTGGGTTATCGATTAAAGTTTTATTAGGTTCAATACTTCATGATGTGCTTTAAGTCCTCAATGCCATAAAGAAAAAAAGACATATATATTGACTACGGTTTCATGGTCATGTCTTAGACTTAATTGTTGTTGTTTAAAAACACTCCAACGAGCGAATTTGATCCACGATGTTATATTAACCTAATACTCATATAGGTACAAGTTGCGTATACATATCTAAGTGACTAAAGTCTATGCAAACGACATCTACGACTCGCCTACATAGACTCGGGGGCTTAATGGTGTATCCCATGTCAGTCTTGAATAATTACTATTTAGTAAACTTTTATGAAATATACATAATCGGAAATCTTCACAAATATTGTATGAGGTCATGGCAACTTGCATCAACTTGCATGGAAAAGAATATTTTGGAGATCTTATCAAATCTCTTCATATATTGCAAAAGATCATCAAAATCGTATCAAATCCAATCGCATCCTTGAAGATATCTAACGATACGTCTCCCTTTGCCTATAAATAGAACGAAGGGAAAGAGCAAACGACATCTCTCATCCCTCACTCCTCTATAACTCATTCATATAACTTATGAAACCCTTATAAACATCAGCATAATCCATAATGTGATATCAAATAACCCATTCTAAAACCTCATAACGATGGCGTATTCGCACCTACAGGACATTGTGGCATAAAACCGAATACATAAATTCGAGTTACCATCAGGGAATCGCCACCTCGAAAAACCATTTCCCCTAAAAAAAATTGAATACAACCCACAATGTGATATTATACCGAATCACGACCCCGTTCAAGCAATACTTAAACCCTTATAAATGATGTCAAAGTATCCGGTCTGAATCCATGGTGCCTAAGTTAACAATTTAGGCCCATAAACTCCGACCTGTGATTCTGCGCTTCATCAATTGGCGCCATCCCCCAAACAAAATACTAGTTGCGTATTCTCCCTTGTGTACCAGTTACTAAACCTTCTTATTAAGTGCGAAACAACTATAAATCAAAGGTAAATAAAGTCTCTGATATCCCTCGAAATAAAAACAATAAGGTACGAATACTATAATCATTTAATTTGAATCTTATTTAATTGATTCTCAAAGATATTATGACCAAAAACTATAGGAGGTAATGCTCTATAATAAGATCAAGTTGACATAATATAAAGAGATTCTTTTGGAGTCATATATATAATTTGGATAAGGATCATCTCATGTTCATTTTGAACATGAGGGGTCATGTTCAAGTTTATGTGAGTGATATTTAAAATTAAATAAAACAAAAGTATTATAATAATGACCTAATTTTTTTTCCTCTTCACAACATAATCAACATTACCTCTCATGTTCATTTTGAACATGAGAGGATCTTTTTCCATATAATTTCTGTTATATGAAGCATGAATCTTCTCTGCATCAACCTTCATTATTGCAAGAAAAAGACAAAACACTTATGTATGAGTTGAATTGCACTTAGTGAAAGATATTCTAAGTTAACATCAACTCATGAGCCATTAGAAATCATTTGGCTATTAGTTTGAACATATTTTCATGGTCAAAAGTATTTCCCAAGCATAAAAATAGGCATAACAGCAACTCGATATTTTATAAGAATCATTATATAAGACTTGTTGGCTATTTTTGAAACTTGATTTTAAGAAATCAGAGTCACATAATTTGAATTTATAAGCCTTATAAAATCATAGTCACATCATTACCATAAAAAAATATGCTCTTGCAATAGTTTTATTACAGGAGCCATAAATTCTGAACCTACTAGTCGATGGTCCTTTTAAACCTTATACTCCGTACAACATATAGTTTATATGTGAAATAGTGGGCTAAAAAGGTAAAAGGGGGCTAAGGGATTGTCTAGTGTTTCTCTTGTTATCTTGGAAAAACATAAAAAGTTAACAAGAGGACATCGTAATAAAAGGAGCAGGATAAACATGGGAACACACGTACCCATGGACATAACTCTGCCTCTGTAGTCAACCCATTCTATGAGGATTCAGCACACGATCCAAGTTTGAGTAAGATTCTACAAAGATGATGCACTCGACATACGTAATATGATAACTACCCGTCTCAAACAGAGGCTCGAGCACAAACATGAAAATACGGCAACACGCCATCTAGGCCAACCACGCTAGAGAATGCGGCATACCTACCTGATAGGTCACATGAATCTTGAATCAATCATATCGAACATGAATGCATAGAGAGAATAGTAGAGAAGGACAAGTATTTGTAATTCAAATGCTATAAAAATGGAGGGAAAATGGAAGAGTTTGTTACAAAAATACACCCCCCTCTAATGAAGATTAGAGGGGTATTTATAGGTGAGAGAAGGAGGCTTCCCTTCCTTATTTTCTTAACTTGTAACATCTAGTCCCTAGACTTTGGTAATTATGCTATTTCATCCTTTTAGCATAATATACCTTATTACAAACTACTTTGACATTATCAAAAGAAATACTAATGACTTAAATAATACAAAATCACACAATCGACACTTTTAATGATCCTAACAATCTTCCCCTAAGGGTCGATTATTCAGGGCGTTCTCTTCTTAATCCAAGTGGTCTTCCATTCACGTACATCTCCCATCTTCTCATCTGCCTTCGATGCTTCAATCTTTCTTCAATCTCTTCTTCAAACAACTTCAAGTATTCTGTTTCATCTTTGTAATCAGACCCAAGCTAGGGGCTTTCAGGGTGTTCCTTATCAGGACCATGTTCATCAATATACGTGTTTGTATAACCCGATAATCTTTTTATCAACCAATATTTTATCCAGTGTGAAGTTAGACTAGTTACTTAATGTTTTGATAGGAGTATAAATTGTATAATCCTATTAGATTAATGAAACAAATACTTATTATATTTTGATAAAATTATTTTAATTTTTTTGTCCCACATAGAGGAATGAGTGAAAACCTTCTAATCTTATTATATGCCATTGTAAACATGGAATGCATGTCTACAAGTTAATACTATGCTTTGAGCTCCACATTCTGACCTAGCAATTTGTTGGGTATTGTGTGTATGTTTGGAAAAAATATATTAGCTTCACAGCTTTTGTAAAAGAGACTTAAAACTTTACTTTTCTTTTATAAATAATAGAAATATTAATCCAGAATAAAACTAGCCTCTTCACTTCTAAGAGGAGAGCATTTCAATTCTTTTATAAATGATAGAAATATTAATCCAGAATAAAACTAGCGCATTCACTTCAAGTGGAGAGCATTTTGTCATATGTAGAGTGAAGCTATGAAAAATATGTTGGTGTTAAGGGTCTTAATAATCAAATATTGCCGGATAAATTCTTGAATCGTGTAAAAGTTCACTTTCCTGATATAATATTTCTACCCTATCGATTGCCTTGGGTTACAAGAAATTTGTATAGGGATAAGACAAGAATGAACCACTCAAATTCTAGGCAAAAGAAAGAGAGCAAAACATTGGATAATTTGTTGTATTTGTTGTTAAGATGTTCCTCTTAGAAGACCAAATTGTGTTTATATGTATATATAAATTAATGAAGGTTGAAGGGAAAATGTATGACTTTTAATGAAAAGTCACACCCTTTGGTGAAAAGTCACAACACTTCCTTTTAGTGTTTCCAGCAACAGTTTTGTAACAGTTTCTAACGTCGCTAACTATTGTCCAAGACAAAGGTATGTCTAGCAGCGACAGTTTAGTGACTACGGATTCTGTCACTATTTCATCTTTTGACTTTATATTTATAACCTTTTCCATTATCGTATCCGAAATCAAGTTAATTAGTTTATACAAGCATGCACTCCGCACCTCCGAACTCGTATTATAACGTAGCTTGAAATCTATTTGGTCTCGGGTAAATCACCATTACACAAAATGCTAGAGGACACTAAAATCACCAACAAAATAGAGAAATGTTATGTCTACTAAAACATTTAAAAAAATAAGTTTCACACAATAATATGACAAAATCATTTGTCAAATCAAAACAATTATAAAAAAGAGAAGTAACCTGCCACACCATTGAGTGAAATAAACAACTTATTTGTTTATTTTGCAATTTGCGGTTGTATGCTTAGTCGTCGCCGAGGGAGAAATAAGTTGTTTTCGGTAAGTACGTCAAGATTACTTACCTCAAACTGATTGTTCTTCTTGGACTCAAAATTACAAGTTCAGCCTTGGAGCGATATTGGTTGATTATCTGCTTCGTATAAGCATAAGCTATTTAAGGGGGCTGTTTGGATTCAAACTAACTATCAGCTTATTATATAACATATAACACCCCGTGTTTTAGGGTCATTGACGTCGTCAATAAATTCACTATATCTTTTTAGTATTGTACGCGTTTGCTTTTAATCGTAATCGTTAAGTTAAATCGCGTAAGCAAAAAATTATCGTTCAATGTAAACGGGCTTCAAACAATTAAATGTTTACATCAAGCAAGTGTTAAGTAATTATTTTGATGATAATTATTAACTTTGTTCATTTTTATTTTTATTGGTTACGTAAATTGGTTACGTTTCGCGATAAAATACGTTTAGGCATTCCTTGAAGCACCAAAACCTATATACGCTTCAACAAATACCCACGATTATACCCAATACTCAAAATAATCAAAATAACATCATACATATGTGTATGTGGCCGGATATGCAAGGATAGAACCAAAGAAATATCTATTTTGATGACTCTTGCCCTAAATATCAAGGATAAGACTTATCCTAGGGAGCCAAGTCTTACACCTTTACATACACTTGACTAATTTCCCTAGAAATCATTCTTTGGTTCCTTGAATAAGTCCTTGGGGTATATAATGTCTAAACTAGTAAGCAAACACATACACATCTCTTTTCGTAATGGTGTAAACAAAAATTCAATCTATCTCTTTCTCTCCTCGTTGAGCCACAGCCTCAAAATCATACACAAACACAATTCCATACAAATTTTTTCTACACTTTATACAACATACACACAACATAAATAAGATGCATACTAAAGGTTTTAAGGCTTGGTTAAACCTTTTGCACGGGTGAAGCATGAAAAGAAACTAGGGTTTTACTTGGGTCAATTAGGGTTTTCACTTTTATATTTTTGAAGCCGAAGGGTTTAAATCACAAGGGGTGAATTGTACTACTTTCACCTACTCATTCATACAAGTTTATCTAAAACCCTAATCATTTCATAATTATGATTTTATATGTTTATAATGTATTTCATATTTAGCAATATCACAATTAGTATACTTTTAAACATGTGAAATGGATTTTTACTTGTGATCATTGTTTTGTGAACTTTTTCACATGTTATATGGATGTAAATATGATGTTATAATGGAAGTATAACTCTTGTACACTCTTGGTTTATGTATAAAAAGTTCATGTGTAAACTTGTTAAATTGGGGTTTCTTTAATAAGTTTTCATTAAAAGTAAGATTAGAGAACTTGTCATCTTGGATACATGGACAAAGTATGGACTAATGGACTTATTATATGTAAGACATAAGCTATAAAGTGTTGTAAAGTATTTGTAACAAGGTGTTGAAGCTTAAAAGTATAAAATCAAGCTTAAAACAAGTTTTTAACACAAACTTCAAAACTTTCTGTTTTGGGACGAAAATAAAAGTATCTATATTATGTTTTATAAAGATAGTACATCCCATGAGGATTCCAAATGATAAGAAACTCGAAAAACGGATTAATAACGAAGAAGATACGCTAGTTACTGTATACACGATAAATACTTTAATAAAACTATTTTTATAAAAGTTACTATTCACCACAGAAACTTATACTTTTAAAACATCAATAAATTGATAAAATTTTAATTATAGAAACGTGCTCGTAAGAATCGCTAAAAACAGAGCTATAACGAATAAGATACGACATTTACGGGTTTTACGCTAATTAAAACGTAAAAATAAGTTATTAGCTGTGATGAACAGTAAAAACACTATTCACCACAGAATGTTGAAAACTTAAAAACATCATATTATGATCACTCGTCTTAATACAAAAGCGTGGACGTAAGAAACGCGAGAAACATACTTAAAACGATAAAGTTAGGTCATTTCGCTAAAGGCGTATTTATAAACGTTTTTACTTTATAAATATGATTTCACTAAAATGATTAGATGGTAATGTAGCAATATAGAATTATATATGGTTAGCTAATCAAAGTGCTATATTACTATGGAGTTTCATAATGAGGCCTTTTCGGGGTGGCGTATCGACGAGTTTGGATTTTACGATTTAAAGTGTCCGTATCTCCTCTTACTTCACTACAAGATCTCTAATTATGATAGCCGGAATGATAGTAAATGTAGCTAAGAAAAAGGTTTAAATATTGTAGTTGTAGTCTAAGTACTTGAGTACTCATACGACCTATATTAACTAGGTTGCATTCGGGCGTTAGCGTGACGCGTTTTCATTAGGGATATTTCATTATCAATTTACTCACTCGAGGTGAGTTCATAGCCCCTCGTTTTACATGATTTGTTTTATAAGTTTTGGGGTGAGAAACATGCATTGTTTTTATAAGTGGACACAAGTGGATATTTTATGTTATGATTACGTGTTGCCTAAGTAGCGATAACCCAATTGAGCCCATGATAATTCATGACACTAACTGAATTGTATTGCAATGTATGAGAATAGATCTATTAGGATTGACATTCCCGTTCAGGTGATTAGCTATCACTGACCAAATGAACATATACCATGTTGATTAAAGGATGTTGCGGGTTAAAACATCAATACGGGCAATGTGGGTAATTTTATATTGCTATTTAATTAAGTCAAGCTTCAGTGTCATGAGCTTAGCGCAACGTAATTACATTTTATGACGTTTGCATTTGTTGCATTGTCATGGGGAAATCTTGTGGTCTTGCATTATACGATTTAATAAACCTATGAATTCACCAACTTTATGTTGACGTTTTAAAGCAATGTTTTTCAGGAGGTCAATAAGCACGAGGTGCAAGGGATACATTGGTGGTTTTGATTTGGATATCATGCATTAAAGATTTTGTCCCATTATCATTTTGTATAATCTATATGGGCGTAGAAATCCTTTGTATGCTTAACAAGTGACAAGTTAAGCTTGGGCTTTTTGTAACAAATATTTTCTAAATCAATGTATCAGTTTTAAACGACGTTTTTGGTCGATCTATAAATAATATCCTTTGTTATTGATCAATAAGTAACGCCGCCCCGAACCTTATTCCCGCGACCCCATTTGGGGGTTTTACTGATGGTATCCAAGAGCCCAAGTTATAGAGAACCAGGTCATATGTTTTTGCTGGACTAAACCGTTGTCAAACATTGCATTCATACAAAGGGGTTTTCACGGGGCATTCATATACTAGTTGTTGCATTAGTTGGTTAGACTAGATGCATTCATGATTGATATACGTGTTTATAATATATTACGTATATAAGGGTAAGAGTCTTATATTAATATACTTATATAAGCTACTTTTTATTTTCAGATTTGATCATGTCAGATTTTGAGGATTCAACATGTGTACGAACACTGCGGAAAAAAAAAAAAAAAAAAAAAAAAAAAAAAAAAAATCTTTGTATTTTGAACAAGTGGACAAGTTAAGCTTCGGGCTTTTTGTAACAAATATTTGCTAAATCCAATGTATCAATTTTAAACGACTTTTTGGGCGTTATATATATATATATATCTTGTGTTATTGATCTATGAAGTAACACGCCCCTGACACTTATTCCGCTACGACCCATTTTGGGGGTGTTACAGATTGGTATCAAGAGCCAAGGTTATAGAGAACCAGGTCAAATGTTTTTGCTGGACTATAACCGTTGTCAAAACATTGCATTCATACAAAGGGGTTTTTACGGGGCATTTATATACTAGTTATTACATTAGTCGGTTAGACTATATGCATTCATGATTTATATACGTGTTTATAATATATTACGTATATAAGGGTAAGAGTCTTATATTAATATACATATATAAGCTACTTTTGATTTTCAGATTTGATCATGTCGGATTATGAGGATTCTACAGTTACTTACACTGCGGTATCCAGTCCGTATGAGGACTCATCAGACATGGGGTCACCAGGGGTCGAGGGACCACCCATGATGCCAGATGACCCACATGCATATGTGGTAGCTATTTTTCAGGCTCCACCATCTCCGGATTACGTACGTGGCCCTGAGGAGCCAGAGCAGGAACCACCTTCACCTGTTTACTTACCTTATGTATCAGAGCCGGTATACCCGAAGTACATGCCACCCGAGGACGATGTCCTACCAGCTGAGGAGCAGCCATTGCATGCTACTGCCTCACCTACTACTGAGTCACTGGGATACATTTCTAAGTTTGATCCAAAGGAGGATGATGAGGAGGATCCTGAGGAGGATCCAGCCGACTATCCTGCTGACAGAGGAGACGACGGGGATGATGAGGAGTCATTTTATGATGATGATGATGTTGAGGAGGATGAGGAGGACGAGGATGAGGAGGAGGAGCACCTAGCTCCTGCCGACCCTGCACTTGTCGCTTTTCTAGTTGATCAGGACCCATCCGATGAGGAGATTGAGCCGTTCGAGACCGATGAGTCTGCGGCCACACCACCATCTCCACCACACCCTACTTACCGCGTCACGGCTAGGATG
>BQNB010204033.1:0-10721 GCA_026074375.1 Tanacetum coccineum | reverse complement strand
TGTATATGTATTATATATATATATATATATATATATATATATATATATATATATATATATTAGAAAGGGGTTTTTGACGAACATCAAATGGCGCCATTGCCGGGGAGAGGTGTAGCGATTTTTACGGGATTGTTCGTGTTCAAGCCTTAAAGATCTTTTCCTCGTGAAAGTTTTCGTTTCATATAGAAAAACCCAAAAATATTTTTTTTTCTATTTTCTTTTCTATTTTACTTTTATATTAAAAATGATCATTTGTTAATTGTCGTTTCGGCTCACCTTTAGTAAACAAACTATAAGAGAGGTATAAAGAGGGTCGATCCTACGAACTTCAACCCGAAAGGAGAAGGTTTTTAAAACGCTTCGCGCTTACCCGCTCCTCCGCTTCTTTGTGCGTTTTCTAGAGAGCTACCATGCACTATTGACTTTCGATTACCAAAAATATTTTTTTTAATTTTTATTATTTCTTATGTTTTATTTGAAAAATCTATAAATATTCTTCTCTATCCTCTTATCCGTTTAATTCTATCTCTTATCCTTCTCAAATTGTTTTATTCTTATGACGTCATTCAACTAACGTGAGTGTAAGGGGTGTGGACAACCATGTGATGGCTTTTATTGTTATATATGTACGTGCCAGTAGTGTGGTGTTAAACTTATAAATGGAATTTGTTTAAATTGCACTTATGGAGATGGAAAGCCAGTCACTTGTTGCGGGTGTGAAGGCCCGTTAAATGGTGGATTTTGTTCGTTTTGCGCTTCGAGAGCTGGAAATTCATTCGCTTATTATCCAAATCCGAATTCTTTCAATAATTCTTAAAATCTTTCCGACTACCCTCCACAACCCCAGTACCAGACATATTCTTGTGAGTTATTTGGGAACGATGCTCATTATGGTTACGATTGTCCACCTCAAGTTCCATTTGTCTACATTCAAGTCCCGTGTTTCAATCAAAACTTTGATAATATTTTTTCACAAACTTCACCAAGTTTTCTACAAAAATACCTTTGTTGTGAGAACTGCGAGGGTCCTCATGCAACTTTTCAGTGTCAACCGATGAACCAAAATTTCTATAATTCTTCTGGTTTTGACCAATTTCAACCCCCACAGTATCCCGTCATTCATCATCCTCCTCAAGAAACGAGTGTTCAAGCCAGAGAAAACCTAATGAAATCTATACAAACCTTTTTAAAGAAGTTTAATCGTATATCTTTTACAGAAACGCCAAAGGTTTTATTGCTAGCTTGGGAGAATTTTTTTGAAATTAAGCATGCTTTTAAAGAAAAGCAACATCAACCAGAAGATATACAAGAATTGCTTCGTAAATTGCTTAAAGATTTGCAAATCATAAGTGAGGAGCTGGCAGATTATATTAATACTCCGAACTGGAGATTTCCTGCCTTTTACGACAATGATGATAAATATGATGACGAGGAGTATACTATTGCAATCACAACCGTCTTACCGACTATGGAACCCGATAACTCTCTAAGTATGGGGGACGAGCATCTTAGCATTATTCCGAAAACGGAATCAGACGAAGTAATAAAGTCTAGTGTTGAGGACCTTGTCCCAATCCCAAGTGAGTCCGAGGGTATTTTCGACAATACGTGTGATGTGCATTTTTGCGATAATTCTCCTCCTCATGATGTTTTAAACGATCACTTTAAGAGTTTCTTCGATTTTAACGATGATTGTACTTCGAGTGATGACGATTCTTTTGAGGACATCGATTACGTGGAGGCATCACCTCCCGATACTGAGCTCGTCAGCTTAGAGGAGGTGAAGGACGATATACTTCGTGAGAAATTATTGAATATCAATCTTCTTATTGCTAAGATCGAATCTTTGAATGACAACCCTACTCCTGATTGTGTGCTCAAGTCTCCTTCCCCATTTCCTATCCCCGTTGAGGATAGTGACTCTTTCTTTGAGAAGTCCGATACTTCTCTCTCTTATTCGGATAATTCTTTACCCGAATTCGAGACTTTTAGCGATCATACGGAAGAGACGAGTAGTGGCAGTACCACTACTCATTCTGATAACTCTCTTCTCGAGTATGAATCGTTTCTCTTTGAGATTGAGCCCGATCAGGGAGAGTTGACTAGCGTTGTTATGGAAGATATTTTGGGAGAACCTCGTGTTCATGTGCCTAATGTGTTACCCACCCATCCCACCCTTATGCTGAATTCGGACTTCATTCCTTTTGATGATTCTCTCGGATCCGATCTTGAAGTTTCTTTTCCTTCCGGAACTAGAAACAAGATTTTTGATCCGGGGATATTCTTTGAAGTCCAATCCAAGAGTTTTCTATCTCATTTATCCGTAATCCTCTCTGTCCAGTGATTGAGACTTTGCTTCCATTTTCATCCAAAAATGAAGACCAAATTTTCAATCCTGGGATTCTTTCTTCTAATCTCTTATCTCATCTAGGCAAAATCACTTCTGATTTTTCTGAGAGCCCGATGATGATTTCTGGAGGGGACATTCCTATCTTGGATGTTCCGTTTCTCCATTTCTATCCCCCTTGACCAACTCAAGTATGGAGGATCGAGTCAGGCTCAAGACTCGGTTAACAAAAATAAGCGCTTCATGGGTGGCAACCCATGCTTATCCTAATTATAATAGTAGTAATGAATAAGTGTGTTGTAAGGAGGCTCGCCTCTTCCTTTCTCGTGTTTTGTTGTATGTCCAGGATTGCCCCAGATTATGAAGCCTCTTGTGCTCATGGTTTTGTCCTTCGTTCACTCGAGCTTAAATCCTTAGTATGATTATGGGAATCTAATATCCAATCTTATCGACTAACGTTTATCTTTTTGCATACTTAATAAACGGCTTTAGATTTACGTAGAGACCCTTCTTAAAACATTGAGGACAATGTTCAATTATAGTATGGGGGGATCTATCGATTTGATTGTACATGCAGCCGTTGTTTGTGCCACGATGCAATCCCATGTTTTACACCAAAATACCAAAAAATGAAAATTTTAAAAATGTTTCAAAAATAAAAATAATTTGTGGAGACAATCCTTTTAGATGTTTTGTAACAATTTTGATTTCCTGTTGTGTTTAGGAATAAGAATAAATTTTGACTCGATCAAGCGTGTTGAGCTCGTAGCTTTGTCCCTTAACCTTTATAAACGAGAAATGATAGAGTTAATTATGAGTCAGATGCTAAATAAGGATTAGTTGGAAATCTTAAGAGCTCATAAGTGTAGTTTGTAGCTTTTCTCTCCCATAAGCTTCTAACCGGACTAATAATACGTGCTCTCTTTGAAAATTAAACTTATATCAATGATTTTTGAAGTATGGTCGATATCAATAATTTTAGTCTTAGTTCAAATTTATACTTAAATTTTCTAAAAAGAAATTTTCTCTATATCGTGGTAATATAAAGTGTTAAAAATAATAATGAAAAATGAGGTAATAATATAAGGCTTACGCAATCGATTAAATCGATGTATGTGGCCGGAGTCATTGGATGAAGAGGCCTTATGTGAATAAATACATTGTTTAATTATTAGATAATTAGGATGATATTTAATGTTTGCCTTAATTGTTAAGTGTGTTTAAATAAATGTTATTTAGTTTAGTTGATGTTTATATGTTTTATTTTAAGTTCTTGACTTGTGAGAAAATATAAGGGTTTTTCAGAAAACAAACATAAATCATGACTAATGATTATCGAAATAAGATTTATTATGGACTATCTAATGCAAAAAGTCAAAAGTGGATTCGGCTTACATCCGATATAAAATCTTCCATGACTAGACTAGCAATTTATAGTTTGTAATGTATTCTTTAAATTAAAGTTTTAATTTTTATCAATGACGTAATTTGCAAAAGTACTATATAGTTGCAAGGATAAGGTTCGGGGAGACTCATCAAGACTTCGGTCTTGTAGATACCATTACCCTATAATACCTGACTACGTTGTAGTTTCCTTACCTTGTATACTATGTAGGAAGTCGTGAATGGTCTAGGGTTTGAATGATTTTTAATCATTCTTTAATCTTTTCCCGCGATAAAAAGCAAATCTTTATATTTAAAAGATACGTTGAATCGTCAATTTTAAGGTTTCACTATTTATGTATAAGATACGATGATAATAGGTGATACCATAATAATAACTTAATTAAGTAAAAGTTTTTATTAAAATCAATGATACGAAGATGTATCGCTTTGCTTCTTTGTAACATGTTTGACACGGTCAATTAATTACCTTTTTCAACAAGTTATTTGCATATCCAATTTGTAAAAACACTTGTAGATTGCTCTTTACTATGCGTGAGACGTGTGTAGATTTGCAATCGCAAGGTAATTATACGCTTTTCCGTGAGACGGTGAGTGTTACATAATTACTGTTTTTGATTGGACGACTTAGCGTTGTTGTGGTTAGACCTGTTAACACGCGGCATAGATGGGATGAAACATGCTTACTAGATATTATTGTAATAAAGTAAGTCCCATATGGTTTAGGAATTGCAAAAGTTGTGAATTATCAATCGTTGATTACCTTTTGAATACACCATCACTAGCAGATCAACTGATGTGGTGGGGGTATGTCAAGTTGGGTCCTAACCTTAGGAAATTAATTGTTTATTTAAATAAACATGGGTAATTAATTTTCTTCAAGGAGTATTATCGAAAATACTAAATTCTTGAACTTTTTATGTTTTTGTAGATGGCACTACCTGTTCAAAACATAAACCATTCGGCTTTCAGGTCGATGTTTGAAAAAGAAAAACTTTCTGGTAATAATTTCAATGACTGGTTTGCTCGACTTAAGTTAGTCTTGAGAGTCGAGAAGAAAATGCATGTCATTGAACAGCCTTTACCTCCTGCTCCTGAGCCTGTTGCTGAACCAGATATTGTGGCTCAGTGGACAGCTCTATATGATGCTCATACTGAGATTGCTTGTCTTATGCTTGGGAGTATGACCCCTGAACTACATAGACAGTTTGAAATGCACTATCCGTATGACATGATTCAGGAGCTTAGATCTATGTTTGAGAAACAAGCTGGAGTGGAGAAGTTTGACTTAATCCAATCTTTCCATGCTTGCAAACAAGAGGAGGGTAAACCGATTGCTGACTATGTGGATGAAAGGATATGTGGAGAAACTGGAACGTCTTGGTTATGTACTACCACAAGATATCACAATTGGCTTAATTCTTAATGGCCTTACTAAAGATTGTGTGGGATTTGTAAGAAATTACAATATGCATAACATGGGGAAGACAATTGGTGAAATTCATGCTATGCTTATTGAGTATGAGAAGGGTTTACCTAAAAAGGCTGAAACACCACAAGTAATGATGATTAAAGGTAGTAAAATCCAGAAGGCCAATAAGAAATCGCTTAATGCAAAAGGCCAGAATAAGGTTGAAGGCAAGGGAAAGGATAAGAAGGTTTATATCCCTAAGCCTAAAAACCCTAAGCCTACTGCTATGGAGCACCCAGCTAAGGATGATGCCTGCCACCACTGTAAGGAGGTAGGACATTGGAAAAGGAACTGTCTTGTTTATCTTGCTGAGTTGTTGAAGAAAAAGAAGCAAGTTGGCTCTGCCAGTTCTTCAAGTATCTTCACAATAGAATTATTTTCTTTCCCTAATAATAACTCCTGGGTGTATGACACTGGTTGTGGTACTCACATTTGTATCACAAAACAGGGATTTAGGATTGAAAGGAAGCTGAAACAAGGAGCTCTTTACTTGTACGTGGGCAATAGAGTTCGTGCACAAGTAGAAGCAATTGGAAGTTTTGACTTAGTTTTACCTAATGGCCTTGTGATTTGTTTAGACAATTGTCATTATGCACCTACTATAACTAGAGGTGTAGTTTCAGTTTCTAAGAATGATGTTCTTTATTTTAATGCTATTGCTCGTAATGGTATTTATGAAATTGATATGCATGATCTTGTACCAAACGTTAATTCTATTTATAATGTTAGCAATAAAAGAGTCAAGCATAACTTGGACTCTACTTATCTATGGCACTGCCGTCTTGCTCATATAAACAAGAAACGTATTAAACAGCTGCAACAAGATGGGCTGTTAAAATCAACGGATGATGAATCTTTTGATAAATGTGAATCTTGTTTATCTGGCAAGATGACAAAGAAACCTTTTCCTCATAGTAACGAAAGGGCAAAAGATCTTCTTGGAATAATACATACTGACGTATGTGGTCCACTTAGACATGTGTCAAGACAAGGTGCTAGCTACTTCATTACATTCACAGATGATTATAGTCGTTATGGTTATGTTTATCTTCTTAAACATAAACATGAGGTCTTTGAAACGTTCAAAGTGTTTAAAAATGAAGTTGAAAATCAACTCGGGAAGACCATTAAGGCAATACGATCAGATTGTGGTGGCGAATACATTAGCCAAGAGTTTAAAGATTATCTAAAAGCCAATGGAATTGTTCAACAGATTACTCCTCCATACACACCACAACATAATGGAGTGTCTGAGAGGAGAAACCGTACTTTGTTAGACATGGTGCGAATCTATGATGAATCTTTCCAACTTTGCTTTATCCTTTTGGGATTATGCTCTAGAGTCTGCATCAGCATTCTCAATATGGTTCCAACAAAGAAGGTAGATAAGACACCATATGAACTGTGGTATGGAAAAGTTCCAAACTTGTCTTACTTAAAGGTCTCGGGATGTGAGGCTCTTATAAAGAGAGATACGCCTGACAAACTCAAACAAAGATATGTTAAGTGTATCTTCATAGGATACCCAAAGGAAACGATGGGTTACTATTTCTACTTCCTACCTGAAAACAAAATTGTTGTTGCAAGGTATGCTGAATTCTTTGAGAAACGTCTCATAAGTCAAGAAATCAGTGGGAGGGCGGTAGATCTTGAAGAAATTCAAAAAGAAGAAGATACAACACCTTCTGAAATCACTAGCAACATTCCTCAAGAGGTGGAGGGTTTTAAACTACACAAACCACACAGAGGAAGTGATTCAGATTCGTTGGGCTGAAGGGGACCAACGGGGGGGGGGTTCGAGTACAAACCGCTTATGTCTAAATGTAGAGGTGAAGGAGCATAGTTTAGGGGATCTTGGAGAACCCGCTAACTATAAAGCTGCTATGTTAGATCCTGAATCTAAAAAGTAAGTCGATGCTATGAATGCGGAAATGCAATCCATGATAGATAATATGGTATGGGTCTTGGTCGATCTTCCTCCTAATTGTAAAACCATTGGGAGCAAGCAGATTTTTAAGAAAAAGACTAACATGGATGGCAATGTACACATCTATAAAGCTCATCTTGTGGCAAATGGTTATACTCAAAACTTATGTTGATTTATCGAAGAACCGTTCTCACGTAGTGACATTAGAGCTATTAGGATTCTCATATCTATAACGGCGTTTTATGATTATGAGATATGGCAAATGGATGTCAAAACAACCTTCTTAAATGGTTATCTTGATGAAGACATCTATATGGTACAACCTGAAGGTTTTGTTGATCCTATACATCCCAGAAAAGTATGCAAGCTTCAAAGATCCATTTATGGTCTTAAGCAAGCATCAAGAAGCTAGAATAAAAGACTTGATGAGGAAATCAAAAGGTTTGGTTTTGATCAAAATATTGATGAGCCATGTGTATATCAAAAGGCTAGTAGGAGTAATGTTACATTCCTCATCTTATATGTTGATGACATAATAATCATGGGTATCCATTCCAGTTTACAAAGTGAAATTTTATCTTAGAAAGTGTTTTTCTATGAAAGATTTAGGTGATGCGGTTTTTATTTCTTGGAATCAATAATCTATAGAGATATATCGAAGCGATTAACTGGACTTAGTCAAAACACTTACATGGATAAGATCTTAAAGAGATATAAGATGGATAATTCCAAACGTGGTACCATTCCCATGCAAGAAAGACTTGACTTGAACAAATCACAAGGTGCTCAAACGCCTAAAGAGGTGAATCGTATGAAAAATGTACCTTATGCTTCGGCTGTAGGATCCATTATGTATGCGGTTAGATGCACTAGACCTGATGTTGCGTTCGCGCAAAATTTAACAAGCCGGTTTCAACAGAATCCAGGTGAACTTCACTGGACTGCTGTGAAAAACATTCTTAAGTATTTAAGAAATACTAAAGATATGTTCTTGGTTTATGGTGGAAATCCTAGCACAGAACTTAGAGTTGAATGCTATTGCGATGCTGGATTCGAGATGATTGATGATGACACGAAGTCTCAGACAGGATATGTCTTCGTTTTGAATGGAGGCGCAGTGGATTGGAAGAGCTCCAAGCAAAGTACCATTGCAATGTCTGCTACAGAATCTGAATACATAGCTGCTTCAGAAGCTGCCATGGAAGCTGTTTGGATTAGGAAGTTTATCTCAGGGCTTGGTATAGTACCAACGATAAATGAACCTTTGAATATATATTGCGACAATTCAGCTGCAATTCATTATGCTAATGAACCGGGGGTTCAGAGAGGCGCCAGACACTATCATAGAAGATATCACTATGTTCGCGAGTGTGTTGAACTGGGCGAAATAAGGATACTTAAAGTTCACACAGATAACAATCTAGCTGATCCTTTTTAAAAAGGTTTATCAAAATAGGAAGCTTACTAACATGCTAGGAGCAGGGCTTGTCCTGCTGTAGTTCCTGTAGATATGTGTTTTAGTATTTGGATAAGGGATGTTAAAACAATTGTATTTTATGATAATGATACGTTGGCATTTTGTTATTTTATATTATAAATTGTATCCTATATTTGCATGTTTAAATCCATGAATAATTAATGTATTATTCCAAATTAATCCGTTGTCGATTAACATATGGGAATATTGTTAAACTAAGACAATTCTGAGTGATTGGTGATATTAGCATAACTTAGTGGTACCGGTACCGTACCGAACGGGATTCGGATACCGGTACCGGTATCGGTACCGGGAAATAGGGTTTTTCCCGTTTTTTTTAGGAATTTCCTGATTTGGTACCGGTCCCGTACCGAATTAGTGGTCCTGATTTTTTTTCACCTTATTTTGTAGTCCCGATACCGTACCGTATACCAGGAATCGGTATTGTACCGGTACGGTTCCGGGATTTGGGTCGAAATGCTCATCCCTAGTTTGTGTCATATGATGACTAGACACTTGTACTCAATATAGAATTTATTCCTTCAAATTGTTAAAGATACCACTGGGCCCCTCATAGAAATAATCAAATGTGTGTATGGCCGTACCTGAAAACTCATGTAGATATGTCTCATTGATTTTTAGTAATCTTGATTACTTCATATATGAGAAACAGAATCGTTAAATATGGAATGACATTGATCCATATCCAATTTGACAATGGTATCGGAAACAAAAGGATTGTAAATTCATAAATCATTTGTTCATATCTTGTGAAACCATACTCGAATATTTTGGGAGCATTGACGTGTTGCTAGACGCTTACCAATGTTATTATATTATTTACATGTCCAAGTGGGAGCTGTTGGAATATGTCCATCGTAAATAAATATATGTCCGAATTATTTATTCGAGCCTAAGGGGACGCACACGTTAATACGTAAACAATGTTTAAATAGTGTATTATAGTAAACAATAAATAAATATATTAGTTATAAGTTTAAATGTTAAACATAAGGGACTAATATGCAAAACGGGAAAAAGGAAAGTGAGGTCTTCCCCTCTCCCTTTGTAACCGGCCATACACACACCCCTTGGTGGGCTTGGGCTTGATTTCTTTTCCTCCAAGATTTCTAGCACTATATAAGGAGGCCTTGGGGTGCATTAGGGATTTAAGTAAACAATAATTAATATATTAGTTATAAGTTTAAATGTTAAACATAAGGGACTAATATGTAAATCGAGAAAAAGGAAAGTGGGGTCCCCCTCTCTCCTTTTGTAACCGACCATACACACACCCCTTGGTGGGCTTGGGCTTGATTTGTTTTCCTATTAGTACTAGCATACTTCATTGTTTGCTACGAACGTATTGTATGTGGAAACTTAGAGGGATCTTCTTTTAGATCTTGGGGTTTCACGCGTTGTTATTATACACACGCGTATATTGAAGACGGAGTTGTCGGTTACCTCTTAACGGTGTATCGATTCGAGCTAAAAGGTACATATCTTCAATCTCTTGTTAATTATTGTATTCTACATGTAATCTATTTATTCCGCTGCGTACTCGTGATATTTAATACTTAATAGATCTAAAACTCAACAAATATTTCGGGCTTGGTGGGCTTACTTTTGGTGGCGGTGTTGCATAGTTTGGGCTTGGCGGACTTACTTTTGGTGGCGGTGTTAGACATTCCGGGTTTGGCGGGCTTAGTCTTGGTGGGGGTGTTAAATGCTTCGGGTTTGGTGGGCTTACTCTTGGTGTTGGATATGTCGACAATGCTGCATAAAAAATATATATATCAGCGAAATGATAATTTATTTCGCTAAAGATTATTCATAAGTATAGAAACGACCTAAAACACAAGAAAAATGTATACATCACCAAAAGAAGCTTTAGAAATATACAAACGTGCTAAAATGATGATTTATTTTCGCAATTACTAATCATAAGTGTGTAAAATAATTTTTATTTATTTATTTATTCATCTTTAAAAAGAAAAATAATTTTTATTTGGTTCACATTTTTATATGTGAGGATTTAGATCTAAAACAAAAGAAAAAATGGCAGGAATAATAAAAGAGAGTTGCATGCCTGGTG
>BQNB010204030.1:0-10721 GCA_026074375.1 Tanacetum coccineum | reverse complement strand
GAATTATTCTTGTTGCGTAGATTTGTGATTGTCATTTATGAAGCCTTGTTGGAAGCTTTTGAGTGCTAGGCAAAGGTGAGTGTCATAGCCCTATCTTTTCTAAGATTTTTCATTGGGGTGGAAACGATGCTTGAGTATTAAATGTTTTATTACTGTGATATTTGATGGTTGAGCTTAAAAATGCATGTGCTGTGTGGGTATTACTTGCTATGTGTTTGTATGAGTAGACAAGTGGAGCCAGGTTGGCTTGGATTGGGGGATCGTTCCTTCCCCACTTGGGTTGAGCCGAGCTATTTTTTGAGTTGAGCTATTTTGTTTGAGCTATATTGATTTGAATTGTGTTGAATTGAGCTGATTGATTTGTAGTATGTGATAGTTCATAATATGTCATGCAACTGTTTATCTTTATCACAGTAATGTTGGAATTGTTTTGAAATGTTTTTAGGTTGATGTCTAAAACCTATGGCATCTCACCAAACTAGTGTTGACGTGTTTTAGCATTGTTTTCAGGTAACTCAGGTGATCAAAATTGATGTTAGGAGAGTTGCTAGTGAGACCATGAGATGCAAGTTGAAGATCTATAATTTTGCTATGCCGTTTTATTTGAGCAATATGTTGATTTGATTTCTAGACTTTGTTTTGATATTATAAGACTTGTATGGATGGTAATCCTTATCATTCATATTTGGTCGTTGGTTTTTTTTGTTGGATGTTATCATAACGCGTTGTGTCTTTGCATTTATTACACTATTTAGTATTCCTCTATAAAGATACCATGTGGTATGTTAATATCTTTCATGTTATGCCTCGCGTTTCCGCCTTGGCGGGGTGTGACAGGTTACTACATGTTTTGAATTGCTACCAGTAGCAGGGGTCTTACTCCTGCAGTCCTTGGATTGATGGCCTATCTTTTGACATCTTCTGCACTTAAAAGGGTATGGGCCAGTGTGATGTAACTTACACTTCCCAGCATAACCTTTCTTGCTATTTAGCCCAACAGGGTAAGCTTTCACGACCTTATGTTGTTTGTTTTGCTGTTGACTAGAATTTCCGTCATAACCACTTTCCCATTTCCTCTTAACATTGTTTGCTATCTTTGCTCCCTTACGTATGACATGATCTATCGAGTCACGAGCCACATGGGTTTTTGTCTCGTAGATAGGAATTTCCTCAATAGCATTAGTAACTCGTTGAGCTACAATCTGTTCAATTTCCGCAAAACTCATTCCTTGTCCCGTAGTTGACATTGTCCTTCAAAATCACATGAAGTAAAAAGAAAAAAATAGGGCGTTAATAAGTCACTCAACACATTTCGGTTCATTCTTCTTGGTGGTATAATTCTCCAAAATCACAAGGAGAAAAGAGAAAAAGAATAAGTGTAACATCTGGTAATTTTCGGAATTGAAAACGACTACTTTACCCTTTGACTTTTCAGGTCCGACTTGACTTTTTGTCTTTTGACCTTTAACTTTCACATAGAAACGACTACCGCGTAACTGGTAAATTTTTCGAAACATATTTAAATAATAAATTGTATTTATTATTACATGCCTTTCATGTGCAAAGTTATTTTTAACTTATTTGACTTGAAAACGAAAAAGATATATGTTAGTCCTAAGTTGACTTATCAAAAACGAACACGCTAAATCACTTTTTCACGACATAGACTCTAAAGCAACATGATGTGAAACGACATTCCGGACAACTTTGTAGTTTTGCCCGAGACCCAGAAACAAGCAGAAGATGGCTGAAATACCCTCACAAAGTATTGACAGCCGCGTACACGAACGCGTACCGACTCGAAAATTTTATTAAATGATATTTAATTAACACTTTTTATTAAATACAAATATTTAATAAAATTAATCTTCAGCTATTCAAAATACGATAGGTAAAAAAAAACTAAATTAATTCAAGTTACGGTTCATTTTACGGATAAGATTATCAGCGATATACAATTAAACGATAAACATTTTTAAATAAATGTCACAAAACAATTACGAAATAAAGTCGTGTAAATACTCATTTTTATTGGAAAAATGATTCGGAAAACAATGGCGCAAGTTTCGTGTCGTGAATCGACCGTTAACTAGTTCAAACGAGTCCCGAACCGGAAGTTATAAAAACTACATTAAATAGTTACACAATTAACCCTATATTATTGTGTGTTTGCCATTTCCATTTATAACTTTAATATAAATATAAAAATTTATATCATTTCATTTCATTTTTGAGATAATAAACACACACATAATCACCACTCCACTCTCCCCCCTCTCATAAAATTCGGTTAACGCCGGCCATCACCGGCGTCGCCGCCCGCCACCGCCGGCCACCACTAACCACAGCCTGAAAAGTTTTCCGAAGAGTTTTCCGGCGAGCACCAAAAAGCCTCCTCTTCGCCCGATCTATCCGATCCCCAACACCACTCGCCGCCACGCGCTGCTATCACCACCACGGCACAGCCGCTGCTACGAACCACCTTATGGTGCGTTTCGTTTTAAAAACCAAGTTAAGGGGTGCGTTGGTTTTGCGGGTCAGACCTAGGGAGGGGTGCGGGTGGTTTGTGCTTTTCTCTATCTTAGGGTGCGTTTGGCTGTGGTTCGCACCAACCTAGGGTGCGTTTGGTTTTGTAAGTTCGCACCAAATAGCGTGCGTTTGATTTTCGGGTTAACCATAAAGGGTGCGTTCGTTTGTGGTTAAACCCGAAAAGGGTGTGTTGTTTGTTGTGGTTCGCGGGTCAGTCACCCACGTAGGGTGCGTATGTTTTTGTTTTCCATCAGCGAGGGTGCGTAGTTTCGTGGGATCGGGTCAGCCAAGGGGGTGTTTGTCGTGGGTCAGCCGCACCGAGGGTGCATTTGGGTTTCGCAACACAAAGGGTGCGTTTGGTTGGCCGCCCAACGCAGCCGATGTGTTTGGCTGTCTCGAGCCCATATAGGGGCGTTCGGGTTTGGTTGTTAACACACAAGGGCGTGTTTGTTTGGCTGCGAAAACAGCCAAAAAGGGGACGTTGTTTCGCTGTGATATAACAAGCCCCGAAGGGGTGTTTGTTTTGCTTTATAATCAGCCCTATCAGGGGCGTTTGTTGGCTGTGTTTAACAGCCGAATATGGCGCATTTGGTTGGCTGCGAAGCAGCCATATAGGGCGCGTTTGGTTGTTGTTTTGACAAGCCGAGTAGGGTACGTTTGGTTCGCCATTTTAACAAGCTTTCGGTCTTACTTAATTTGATTATTATTCAATCTCGTTTAGATAATATATTGAAAAGTGTAGATATTGCAATATTGATTGATTGATTAAGGGAAAACATTTTGTAAAAATGGAAACGTTATATAAACGAATAGTTCATGCCGAAATTTATAAAGTTTCTATACTTAAATAAATATCACTTAATTTTCTATTATCTTAAAAACCCGATAAATAGGCAAAGTGTATAATGGTTTTTAAAGAATTTTATCGAATGATAACTATAGACCGGTAAATAACGAAAGATATGTTTTTAACCACAAAACAACTAGTTTATTAAAATTCGTAACAAAATACTAATTATAAAATACTTAATTTATAATTTCCGACTAGAAGATAAATTACAACTTTTGTAAAAGTTTTAAACAAACATCTGCATACATGATTTGTAGACCATAAAATGTGCGTTATCGACTTTATACAGAACTTTATTAAGTTATTGGTGATTCCGAAACGTGCGAAATATTTTAATTCAATTAAAATCCTCACAGCTGTTCTTATATAATACTTGTAAAGTATTATATACCTCGATTATCTTTAGGTTGTTGGTCTTTGTTATATAATTCACCATATGAATTATATATTGGTTCATTTTTCATATGCAATATATACGGAATATATTGCATACTCTGCGTTACCTTTCGACTTGTTCTAATTGACCAACCACCAAACCGTTACAACTTGGGGAACCTAAATCCTTATCAATGCGTCACGTTGATGCAATCATTCATCAGAAAACCCAGATACATCATTCTAAGCTAGTGGGTCTTAGCCGTTAAGATAAACGGCAACCTCTTGGTCGAGTTGTTCTGGTTTTCGCTGTGTGGTGCTTAATGTGAGCGCTTCTGCCAATCGTTCTTTATAATCGATGTGGGTTTATAGCTCCCCTGTTTTTACTCATTTTACATATATTTTGGGGTGAGAACATGCTTGTTTACAAATGCATTTATATGGTTGATTACCTGTTTGGTTTATATACTCATTTATACATCTCGCGAGGAGATACAATACTTGGTTTAGTTTTTGAACGTAAATACATACTATACTTTTATGATTACGGATTAGCTCAGGTTGTATGTTATAAAGTGATTCAATGCTGAGGGTGTCCAAGTGGGGGCATCCGATATAGGTACACGTAAAGTAATTAAATGCTGAGGGTGTTAAGGTGGGGGCATCCGGTGTCGGCACACGTAAAATAATTCAATGCTGAGGGTGTCCAGGTGGGGGCCTCCGGTGTAGGCACACGTAAAGTAATTTAATGCTGCGGGTGTCCAGGTGGGGGCATCCGGTGTAGGTACACGTAAAATAATTCAATGCTGAGGGTGTCTAGGTGGGGGTATCCGGTGTAGGCACATGTAAAGTAATTCAATATTGAGGGTGTCCAGGTGGAGACATCCGGTGTAAGCACATGGCTATTATTTCTGTTAGCGCATCAGTTTCATGAGCTTTTTTGGTGACTACTTGGGTTGAATGGTCATGCGTATTTTACAACTCTTTGATTTCTAAATATCATACATACATTTTGGAAGAATAATTAAGGATTGAAACGTCTTACTACTTACTTTGGAAACCTTTGGTTTATCATTATATTTAAAAAACCTATGAACTCACATCTTTTATGTTGACTTTTTTACAGCCATGTTTTTCTCAGGTGAATTAGATGCTTGGATTATCTGATGTGCATTGGAGTCTAAAATGACAAGATTTATTCATGATTTCTACTTATATTCAAATGATAAAATATTGTTGTATCGCTTTTAAAGTTTTCATTGTGATGCATTATGGACAAATGTTATATCAATTTCAAGGAAATCAATGAGATTACTTTTCAAAACGACACATTTATGAGGTCGTTCTCTTGTATCTAGCGTTGTGTATTATGAAGTAACTCCCCGGAAGTTACTCCGCTGCGACACATTTTTGTGGGTGTTACAAGTATTTTTTATCATCACACAATGATAATATATATTTAGTTCAAGTGCTTTATAAAATAAACATTTATAAAGTTTTAAAACCACATATAAATATTAATAAGTAATGCAAAAATACCGTCTAAGATTTTTTATAGTCCAAACGAACCGACACTATTCTTGTCAGGAAGATAGTGCAAATTTTTATATAAATGTTTACTAACTGTTCGTGATGTCTAGTCATATTGCTATACAATTCGAAGCTTTGAAAACATGATATTATAGTAAATCGTCATTCGACAAGTTTGTAGTTTACACTTTAGCCGAATCAGACCGAGCCCTCAAAAAACACTGATTTCCAAAGTTCATAGTTTACTCGCAGTTTCAAACAGTTTTAATTAAAGCTGTGAGAAATTATATTGTTTTTGAAATCTTTAAAAATTCATAACTTTTTCGTTTTAATCCATTTTCGATTTCTTTATATGTACTAAATCGTGTCGAGATGATTTCTTATTTTTTTTTTTTATTTTTTTTTTTTTTTATTCTAAAATTTTTTTTTTTTTTTTTTTTTTTATATTTTTAATTTTTTTTTTTTTTTTTTTTATTTAAAATTAATTTTATTTAATTTTTATTATTTTTTTTTTTTTTTATTTTTTTAATTTTTATTTTTTTTTTATTTTTTTTTATCAATATCTTATGATTTGAAACGTGTTTTAAAGTCGAGCAAAATAGTTAAAATATAACTGTTTTATTAAAAAATACTTTTATATAAATTTAATTACCGAATCTCGTAAAATTCATTTCTCCTTCGTTATACTCGTTTATCAAATTTTTCTTTATATATTCGGATTTGCTTGAAAATGTACTATTTTAAATCTTAGGATTTATAAATTGCATTGAAAATCGTGCTATCCGAATAAATTACAAACTGTCCGAATAAATAAGTAATAAAATTGTTTTTATAAATTTTACTAGATTAAATTATTGTAAGGTCATATTAAATCCACTAAAACAACATCTTAGTTATATTTTAAGTCTTATTCATGTCCAACATGTCCAATTAGATTGTCCAAAATAAATTATATATTTATAAACTTATATAAATAAACTTTGTAATAATTAATCCCTATTAATTATATAAATTGTCCAATACTTGTAATATACAAAATAATTTGTTCTGTTTTCTAACATATTTTAAACCACCTTTTCACCAAGAATATGTATTTTCTTGATTATGTATAAACTTGTTTTATTTTACAAAATTTTTTACAATAATAAACTAGATGGTGATTTAACAGATAATTAAATTGTATGTTTAGAATGAAATAATTATGACGTGTGAGATGATTATTAGACTTTTATGAATGAAAGAAGAAGTGAACACAATCACCCTAATTCTTCAACCCAAAAAACCTTTATAATATCCTAGCTTTGATTCTTATACCCTTGGATAGACCTTAGATATCAACAATCACACTTGTATGCTTGTATCTTGATAAGATGAAAACTATTAAATTCATTTTAAGGTGTTAATTTTAAGCGTGAGCTAGGATGAGAAAACAAGTAGAGGGCGTTGATTTTTTGCAAGTAATGAGAGTGTGTGAATGAGGTTTACTTATCCTCTATTTATACTAGAGGACTACTTGAATACACTTAGCAAAACTATGGATCAAAATGAAGGGGCTCGATTTATACAGGTGGTTAACACATGGGAAAGGATTATAGTAACTAGTCTTTAAACATGGTTGATATGAATGAAGCTTATGCATGTTTTAACAAAAAAAAAAAAAAATTCTTGGTTTCCCAATGGTCCTTGTTGCTGTGAGTTGGGAGAGAAAGGGAGACAACATTTTCTTGAATCCTATAGTATCATACTCTAGGTTTACATGTTGGTTAAATGTTAGTGAATTTAATTAAGGAAATGAGCATATGTTGTCTTCTAGAGGAAATTTGAAATTGTTTCTTGTATCTTCTTAAGTAGGATCGAACACGTTGGGATAAATGGGTAGAAGTGATATAATTTTGGGTATTGAGTATAAATAGTTGGATATTGTTGAAGTATAGATGGGTATTGGTGCATAATTGATGCATAAATGTAGTTTATTGCGAAACGTAAAACGTTTTACGTAATAGTTAAAATAAAATGTAAAAAGTTAAAAGTTATCTTGTAATAAATATATAACCTTGTGACGTAACTTTTATTTGTTTAAATGTCCTGTTTACGTTGAACATTTATTTTTAGTTTACGCGATTTCACATAAACGGTGAAATTAAAGTAAACGGTAAAAGTATAAATAATGGTTGAATAATTTATTGGGTAAAATGATGTGAAATGTAAATTGTTACAGTTCCCCGTGTTAAAAAGAATCTTTGTCGAAATTTAGTTATGTGTGCCTCTGGATTGGTGTTGATGAGAGAGTGCGGATACTCTTCCTAATCCTCCTTATATGCGTAACAACTTTGTTATCTTAATGCTTTTAATCTATATTTTACCATGACGACTTTTAGATTTGGTGTGAGATGATGTGACTTCCTATAGTAGGTGGAGTAAAGGTCTACCTAGTTGCTATGGTTACTAATTGGATTCCGAAGTAAAGCATTTTATGAATACCAACACAAAAAATTTCCTTTCAAGGATGTAAGTAAAAAATTGACTATTGACAAAAGTTTTATGGTGACTACTTCAGGCATGGCATGGGTCCTTCTGAATGTATATAGGTTTAGCTGGTATGTATATTGAGGCTAACGATGTGATGCTTCATTTTCGTCAAAATAGTGCAAATAATTGTTTATATGATGAAGCATATGTAGTTTAATATTATGTGAATCAAATACGAGCTTGTTTATAAGGTGATGGGAAATTTATTGTAGGTATTTTATAAAATTGTTAGTGAGATAATTTGCGAATGATAGTAATATGGTTTATCATGTGTAGTGAAATGTTTTAAAAGTTATAATGCTTCAGGGATTGGTTGTATGAATAAAATGATGAAGTAAAATTGACGAAACTTTCTCAACACATAAAATTTTCGATAGATAATTTAAAATTCATCCACACAGTACAATGGAAAATTTAAGGAAGAAAGTACAACGAGTATTCTAAAGGAATGGATCTAGATAGTTCGACTTAGGGGTTCAACTAGGTTAGAAGGGTCACAAGATGACGTAGTGTTTCAACAACGTGAGGGGGTGTTAAAATCGGAGTTGAATGTAGGTAACTAGTGGGGTTGAGAACTGTGACATGTTTCCATGTTATGTAAAAATGGTATTGTATAAAATCCATGAAAAAGTTTTAAAGGACCATCGTGTCATTCACAATGTACTTGAGAAAGTCAATAGTTTTTATATAAATAACTCTTATTTAAATAAATGTTAAAATAGCGTAAAGGAATGTAAGCGTATAATGGGATCGACAAACTATGTCGAGTTTCGATATCATCAAAAAGAGAATTAAGTAAAGTCATGAAGAAGTTTTGGAGATCACCGCATCACTCACGATGTCTTGAGAAATGTCTAGAGACCATTGTGTAACTCACAATGTCTTGAGAAAGGTTTAGAGACCATTGTGTCACTCATAATGTCTTAGAAGAGTTTTAGTATTTATATAAATAAACCGTATATAAAAATATAGTGATGCTCTAGAAAATAAACATAAGTAATCGAAAAGTAAATCAATTGTTTATACAAATAGCCTTTATATAATACTAATAGTAATGATATAAATATAACAACATAGGCAGTCAGGAAGTATACGCGCACGAATATCGTGTAAAACCATGAGGGGCTCTTAATATGAATATTAGTTATAGTCTAGGTACTAAATGTAACACCCCCAAAATGGGTCGCAGCGGAATATGGGTTTGGGAGCGTTACTTCATAGATCAATAGCACAAGATATATAAGAACGACCTTTAAAAGTGTCGTTTAAAACCGATACATTGGATTTAGCAAAATGTTTGATACAAAAGCCCGAAGCTTTACTTATTCATTGTTAAATTATACAAAGATTCTAGTTCATAACAAATGCTTCTCCAAAATGTAATGCAACCAAATCTTTAATGCAAATGACTTCCAAAATAACGACCACCAATGTATCCCTTGCACCTCGTGCCTTATTGACCTCCTGAGAAAAACATGCTTTAAAACGTCAACAATAATGTTGGTGAATTCATAGGTTTGTGAATTATATAAGTGTAGGACCGCAAGATTCCCCCGTGATAATACATTAAATGTAAACATCACAAAAATGTAATTACGTTTCCCTAAGCTCATGACACTGAAGCTCGACATAAATGAATTGCAATATAAATTGCCTACATTGCCCATGATGATGTTCTAACCCAGAACATCCCAAATCCGACATGGTATACGTTCGTTGGCTCGGTAGTTTCGACACCAGTGATAGCTAATCACCCGAACGGGGGCGTCACCCCCAAATAGATCTATTTATAACATTCGCGCTCACCCTCCAAGTGATTTACAGTTCATGATAGTGGGCACATTGGGTTATCGCTACTTAGGCAAACACGTAATCAGTTTAAATATGAAATGTTCACTTGCGTCCAATTATAAAACAAAGCATGTTCTCACCCCAAAACTTATAAATCATTATAAAATGTAAAACGTGGGGCTATGAACTCACCTCGAGTGGATGAGTTAACAACGTAAATCAAATGCGTGAAAAATGCGTCGCAAATACGCCCGAATGCAACCTAATTAATTATAGGTCGTATGAGCACTAAGTACTTTGAATAACTACTACCATATTTAAATTGCATTTGATAAATAATAACCGTGTGTTTGTACTCGTATAATCGAATAAATAATTCAATTGTCTTTGTAAAATAATATTTATAAAGTTTAGGACATGTATAAATATTATATAAATGATTCTAAAAATGTTTCGCAAAAATTTATATTAAAAACGAACCAACACTATTCATGTCAGGAAATAGTGCACAAGTATAAAATAGTGTGTAACTTTCTCGTTTTAAGCCCGTCTGGGATGTTTCTTACGTCCAAGCTTTCGTATTTTTATATTTTGGATCCCCTGGTGAACAGTGTTTTTTTACTGTTCATGACAGTTATAAACTTATTTTTATAACTCTAATTAATGTAAAACCCGTAAATATCATATCTTATTCGTTTTAGCTCCGTTTTTAGTGATTTTTTCGAGCACGTCTTTGTTATGAAAAGTTCTATCATATTAATGATGTTTTCAAAATGTTCATGTCTGAGATGAATAGTAACTTTTATAAAAATAATTTTATAAAAGTATTTATTATCGTAAACTCGCGAAATTCATAACTCCTTCATTATTGATTGAAAAATTACGATTCTTATTGTTTTGGAATCCTAAAAATATGTACTATCTAAGAAAAATAACAAAACTTATATATCAGAAGTATTTTATAACCTGTTTTTATAAAATTTCTTTTATAACACGTTTAATTAACATATAACTTAAAATTAGCGTATCTCCTTCGTTATAAATCGGTTTTTCGAGTTCTCTACATGCCCACGATCCTTGTGATATGTAGTATTTTATAAAAATATAAAATAAATGA
>BQNB010204028.1:0-10721 GCA_026074375.1 Tanacetum coccineum | reverse complement strand
ATAAAGTATATTCATAATTTATATATATAATTTTTTGTATTATTGCAAATATTATTATTATTATTATTATTTTAAACCGGGTTGACCCGACGTGTTAACCGGTTGAACCGGTAACCCGGTGATCCGATGACTCGACTGGGTCGATTAAAGACCCGGTTTTCAAAACATTGATGAAAAGAGCAAGATTTTGTGTATGGATGGTTAACATCAAATGAATGCTGAAACATACAAGACCATTAATTGTTGACCTTCCCAACAACATTGAATGATATGGGGCGGTTATTGGTTGCCTCTCCTAGCTACCAAGTTGCCCTAACTCTTAAATTTATGACTTTATTGTACTCCCAACTGTATTATTTTTTTTTTTATTATTATTATTACTCATCTACCCTTTCCTTTTTCGTGTTTCATTACACACCTGGCTCCTGTCTTAAATTTAAAACAATATCATTATACAATTCATAGGGTTGGGTAAAGCTTCATTTGCATTTTACTTGCCCTTTCATTAAATAAAGGTATACAAAATGTTTTCTTCGGAATTGAAATCCGTTTAAAAAATTGAAATATAAAGGAATTGAAGTAATCCTTAAGGTTTGAAATATGAAAAATTTGCAAAAACTAACGCGTATTTGATTTTAAAAAATAAGTGTGTTTGATCGTAGAAGATAAAACGGGGAAAAAACAAATTATATTGAATTATATTTTAGTTTAGATAACAGAATATACTAAAATATTTTAGTTTAATAATAATTTTTTTTTTTTATGATAAAATTAATAAATTTCAGTGAATTGTAGATATTTTTAATTTCATTTTGCTATGAAATGTTGAATTCCACATATATGAAGTTATTGACATCCGTTCAAGGATTTGGAATATAGAGATTCAAGTAATCCGTAAAGTTTGAAATTTGAAAGAACTGAAAAATTTGCAAAAACTAAATGAAATGGGAAAAAACAAATTATATTAAATTATTTGAATTATATTTTAGTTTCAATCTTTTATATAATAAAAGAATTACATCATTTCAGATGTTTTTGGCAAAACAATCTTATAGAAAATTTTTGACCAATCAGGTCGCTTGATTTTGTCACGTAGGCAAAATCATGCGATATAATTGCTTAAAAAAGTCATTACTGAATCGGAAAAATCTGGTCTCTTTATGAGTTTAAGTAAAAATATTCGGAAAAAAAAATTACTTTTACTGTATGCGTTTAATAAGGACTAATTGTTATTCTATTTTATAAGTTTATTTCAAGGTACACGATGTATTGAACAAACCCCCACACAACTCACCATTTCCTTAATATAAAAATAACAACTAAATTATTATTAACAAAAATATAAATATCAAATGTAAGCACAAATTACTATAATATGAAAATAAATATACACAATTGTACTTATAAAAACGACTAATATAGTAATTCTTATATAAAGTTTATATAAGGATATCTGGGAAAACTTTTTAAAAAACTTCATATTTTAACTTCATCAACGTTCATTACGTGTTATTAAACTCGCATATTGTGTACAACATGATATCATACACGGGTTTGAATGTTAAATACAACTAAATTATTATTAACAGGAATCAAAGTTGCAAAAATCGTGAATCGTTAGCCGGTCGGTCGACCACCTTGTAGCTTGTAATCGGTCTAGGCGGGATTAATCGGCGCTTAATCGGATTGGCATTTCTGGCGAAATTTGGTTATTTTCGGCAAGTTTTGTGTATTTTCGGCGAGTTTTAGGTATTATTGGCAAGATTTTTTCTTTAAAACAACTTGTAATAGATTTAAACAGCTACTATAAGTTTGACCACAGTTTAAGGTGAGTTTTAGGTACTTCCGGCAAGATTATAAGGTTTTTCACAAGTTTGACCACCCTTGACCATCGTTGATCGCCGTTGACCACGGTTGACTATTTGTTTGGTCCATATACATAAATTAGCAAGGTCGATGGTCTTGTAGCTCATAGGGCAGGGTTGATTAATCGGCACTTGTAGACATTTTTTGCAACACTGAAGGATTATAAATATCAAACTGTAAAGCACGAATTACTGTGATATGAAAGCAAATATATGCGATTGTAGTTATAACAACGACTAATGTAATTATATTTAAAGTTTAAATAAGAAAATCTGGAAAAATATTTTAAAAAAACTTATATTTTAACTTTATTAACGTTCATTGTCTGTTATTAAACTCAACATATTCTGTACAACATGATATTAATAGTTAAATTAAAACAACATAAACCTCAACATGCACGTCACTTAAACAGAGTTAAAATTTTCATCTAAAAAAACTTTTACAAAATATAAAGTTGATATTAATACAAAATGAAATCTATTACGTAATAACTAAAATTTTAAACAAGAGCAATTTTGATTATGATCGTTTTCACTAAACTAAAATTTAAAATAAGTTGATTCATGTGTAATCTCGTGCATGCACAGTCTTATAACTAGTATTAAAATTATAATAAACAAAAAAAAATTATTTTTAAATTTATTTAGTTGTAATTATTGATTTTGAAGGATTTTCAATTCATTTTATTGAATTCTGAATTATTGGAGACGGGCCCCAAGATTTTCAAGTAGGTAGTTGCACACAAAACAATTGTTGGAGGTTAACAAAAGTTAACTTTGTAAGAAACGAAAGTGCAAAAAAATACCCTATTTGTGAGGTTGCAGCATAACAAAAAAAATGACTAGTTTGGAATATTTTTTAGCACTTCGTAACGTAAAATTTGAGTGTAGAACGTTGTCACACACCGGGGGGCCACTCATGCAGATCCGTTCCTAAAACCAAAAACGTTATAGAGTAGAATTAGACTTCAATTATATCAAAATCTTGAAGATTCCGCAAACCAAACGAGAAATTAATGATAACTCATCCTAATAGCACTAAAATACAATGTTCTATTTACTTGCTATGATTGTCAACCGAAATAGAAAAAGGAAGTTTAGCATGTCCATTTGGGTGCGGATTTTGCATGCATGATATTGCTATACGTAAAATAGCACAACTCATGGTTTAAGTCTCGATCAATTGTAATTTTTTATGTACCATGATTGATTAAACAAGAATCAGTAATTATAATGTATTCTTATAGTTTAACTAGATCAATTTTAATTTTAGTTAGATTCTTTTTAAGACTAATATAGCATGCAAGTATTTTAATTTGTTTTGAAAGCAAGACAAAATCATTTTACTTGCATCATCAAAATTTATAGCTGAATTTGGACTATTTAGGAAAAACGGAAAAAAGGTGTTAGTGGACTCGTATTGCATGTATATCACAGTTTGTATTGGCCAAGCCCTACTAAAAGTTTTAGCATGTCGGTCTCTTATTTATATTGTAAATCATCCCTGTTTTGGATTATGCAACATAATCTTGGTTCGCTGAACTATATTTTGGGCATCTCTGTCACCCGTACCACCAAGGGGATGTTTCTTTGCCAGAAAAAGTATGCAGCGGAGGTTCTTGAGCGCGCTGGTATGCGCAATTGTCATTCGTGCAGGACAATTGTTATAGAGTCCAAGTTAGGGGCTGATAGCACTCCGGGATCTGATCCTACTCTTTATAGGAGCCTTGATGTGGCTTTACAGTATCTCACCTTCACTAGACCTGATGTGTCTTATGCGGTTCAGCAGGTTTGTCTCTATATGCATGATCCTCGAGAGCCACATCTTGCTGTTCTTGAGAGGATCCTACGTTATGTTTGTGGCACTTTGGATTATGATCTTTAGTTGTATTCTTCGTCGACATCTTCTTTATTTTCTTATTCGGATGTTGATTGGGCAGGCTGCCCAACTACCCGACATTCTACTTCAGGTTATTATGTTTTTCTTGGCAACAATTTACTGTCTGGTCATCTAAAAGATAGTGCACCTTGTCTCAAGCTAGTGTCGAGGCTGAGTATTGTGGTGTTGCCTATGCAGTGGCTGAGACGTCCTGGTTGCGGAATCTTCTTTGAGAGCTTTACTCTCCTATACATTCTGCCACTATTGTTTATTGTGATTATGTTAGTACGGTTTATTTATCTTTCAATCTTGTGCAACATCAACGCACAAAGCATATCAAGATTGACATTTACTTTGTCAGGGAACGAGTTGCTACAGGACGAGTTTATATTTTTCATGTTCCTTCACGTTATCAGTATGCCGACATTTTCGCTAAGGGTCTTCCGTATACCTTGTTTGATGAATTTCAGACAAGTTTGAGCATTTTGCGTCATCCCGCTCCAACCGTGGGGTCTGTTAGTGGACTAGATTGTTTGTATTGGACCAAGCCCGTTTAGTCGCACTATTTATATTATACCCAAACTTATTATTCATTATGCACATTATACAAACTAGCTTACAAACCCAACACCTTCTTATTTCTCATATCACCCTTAACACTCCCATTTAACCTCAAATATAATGATGATGAGATAGAAAATTTAGATAAATGTACTTATGAAGTTCACAGAGCTTAAGAATAAGAAAAAGTGGATACATTCGATTCTGTTAAGACCAAGGAACATACGTGGCTAAAATGATACTTTGTTCGAAAACATCAACAAAGCAAGCATTAGCAACGTAATTAAGAGCGTAACATTGTAAGTAAAAGCACGTGCCGATTGTTTCCTGAAAAGTATACATACAAATACCAGTTTGTTGCAGCGCTTTTATTCATCAAGAAACGTGAACAACGAAAGCGAGCTATTAAAAGCCATGCCAACGCCTTCGCCAAGGAAAACCAATATTTACCTCAACTCGACATCATAGCCATCGATAAACCATAGTCCGTCACTAACCCAACCAACACATCGCCTATAATAACGCCTTTTTTCGACTAAACAACTCAGACGTTCTATTAGGTAATAATAATTTCTAAAAACCCTAAATTTTACAAACCACAAACCTAAACACAATCAACCCAAACCCATTAAATGCCACCCAATCACCACCAAAGAGCTCAAAGAAGCAACATGCAAAAACCCTTAATTCCGAAAACCCATAAAATTAAACACAAACACCTAAAATTATTTTTTTCTTAAATATAATGAGAATCAAGAATTTGTTCCAAAATGAAACACAAACCCACAATATTAAACCACATACAACACCACCAAAGATCTTAAAGCAACGACATGCAAAAGTCCCTGATTCAAAAATCAGCACGAACCGCCATCAAATTCTAACAAAACTAAACCCTACAAAACTCAAAATACGTGTGTTTGTCTGTAGAATAAATTTGGTTTTATTTGTTTTAGTAGTTTTCAAAATCTATATATCAAATGTTTGATAAAATATTACAAGAATAGCTTGTCCATGTTTCTTTAATGATTTACATAGTGGTGGAAGGCAAGGGGGCAACAAGCTACGCCGCTAGCCCTTTTTGGATTGCAAAGCCAATACGTTTAAAAACTACATCCGTGGATCTATGTGTCATAACATTGCTGTGCATAACCCGTTGAACTCCGCTGAGTAGCTCCACCGCCTTCGGTGAAAGGAAACCAAAGGTATCAAATGTAAAGGGAATAAACACGTGTTGATTTTCAATGCATGCTTTCTCGTGTTTTGTCACTTTGCCTGAGGCGGCTTTCAAAGCAGCCTAACCTGCTGTAAAACCCCTACTACTTAACCTTATGAGAGGAGAAACCCTGGTCAAATCCACGCACGCATGTTTCCTTCCAACCCAACCAAAAACTAAAACGTCAGCCGGTCTAAGTGTAGATCTTCCATCCGACGGGTCAGTTAAAAAGTTCACAAGTGATTCGTTCTTGGCGGAGATCCCAGCACGCCTACATATGTCAAAAAGGACATCCCTAACCATATCATGTCGGTATTTAAGTCCCGGGAGCTCTTTACAATGAACCGCATGTTCCCCAAAGGAATCCAAACATGTCTTGCGACAAACAGGGCATATCGCATCAATCGGGAATAATGGAATCATGAGACGATACTTAAGGATAGTGCGATGTTCCACTAGTGACATATGTTAACCAAGCCCGTCTATGGGGATAGCTAGTAGAAAATCCTGAGCATGTAGTGCGCGTAGACACTCAAAAACTGCTTTTTGTCTCATAGTCATGTCAAAGTAAACTTCCTTATCCTTGACCATTTCGCTAAAAAGGACATTCGCCAGTGTTTGTTGGGCTTTAGAGGGGACGATGTCCTTATTAGTGAAATCGCTAAAATCAAAGCCTGGAATCGTATCACAAAGACAAGCTAAAGTAGAAACATAATCATCATCCATACCACATATGCCACTGTCACGTAAGATGTGGTCTTGTAGCACCCAAGATTGGGCCCTCGAGGATACAAAAATATAGGAGGAAACCAATTTTGCTGAGTACAAACCCAAACCACCAAATCGAATAGGTAAAGAAGCAAGTCGCCACTGTAAGTCTCAAAAGAATGGTCCACCACAAACCACTATATTCTTGATTGACCCACGCAAACCTTTGTCAAAAAACAAGGTCGCCTCCTCTATGTGTACAGGTTGACAAGTCCTTAAACCAAAAAAAGTTTGGCAATACCCATACATGATCGAAGCAAAAGGAGCTCACTCTGCGGGTCATGTAACTGTGGAAGAAGACCCATCAAATTAACAGCATTCGCGGCTCTCCTCATAGCCAACCCACTAATAAAATCTGCGTCTCTACTAACAGCTCCCCCAAGAAGCTTCACACCTGATGACGACCTCCGAATATCGACAGGAAATAAACCCTCACGAAGCTTCATACCATTACAAGAGGGCCAAAATATCTCTGTTTTCTTAATATTAAGTTTAAGACCCAAACCTGGACCACTCACCTTTATAATGTCTAACACCCCGGCAACCTCTTCTGAATCTCCAAAAATGGTCCCATCATCAAGATACCAAGCATGAAGAAGAAGCTTGCAACTGTCTTTGATATTATGTAGTAGCGGGTGCAGTATAAGAGCAAAAAGAAGAGGTCCCAATGGGTCACCTTGCTGCACCCCAGTGGCAGACTAGATATGTGTGTATCTTTGGTTGAGAACCAAAAAATTTAACAGTAAACACAAAAATCTATATAAACTTTTTGGCCGAGAAGCATTATTGTCGACCACAAAATTCATTGAAAGATTCTTTTTTATCGCAGCAATCCAAAGTTGAAAATTTGGCATAATTCCACAAAGAATGACAGTTTATTTCCCATCAATTATTAGACTTGTATAACCCGAGTGATATGTTTATCAATGAAACTAGATCACTATGAGTATTTCAATTATTGTGAAAGCAACTACACGCCTTGTAATAGCACTGTTATTGTTAGTATATATATCGGTAACACCTATGAATGTTTATAAAATAATTCAAAATTGTTTATTATCTTTTTCTTTATCTATTTTTTCACCAATTTTGCTTCTTCCATTTCTTCGAATAACAATATTCATAAATACTCTGAAAAACAAACTGAAGATTTGCTTCTCTTTAAACAAAACCTTTCCTCCACCAGTTACACCAATAACAATTACCCAGACAGTTACCTAAATCACCTCTGTCATGGTTGGCTTAGTTCTGATTATCATCCAATAATGATGAGCTGGAACACAAATACAGATTGTTGTAGCTGGGATGGAATTACTTGCGACTACTCCACTGGTGACGTTATCAGTCTCGATCTCAGTTGCGGAATGCTAAGTGGTACCATCCATCCTAACAGCTCCCTCTTCAACCTTCCTCACCTCCAAAGACTCAACCTTGCTTACAATTATTTTTATCCTTCCCAAATTCCACGTGAAATTGGAAGGTTTTCAAATAGTCTCACACATCCCAACCTCTGCCAAGTCCCAACGGATATCACACTACTTTATAAACTGGTGTCCCTTGATCTCTCTTCAAACTATGATCTGATGCTTAGGCCAGATGTTTTCATCAATACATTTCGAAATTTTACTAATTTGGAAGAGCTTTCACTCAAAGATATTAATATCTCTTCAGTTTTACATACCGGTCTTAAGATTTCTTCTTCTTTAAAATTACTAAATCTTGGCGCCACTAACTTGCAAGGAAAATTACCTCATTACATTTTCAATTCTCATTGTTTGGAAACACTCGACCTGTCAGTGAACAGTTTCACAGGTGATATTCCTTCGAAAATCTTAGTTAATCTAACACGCCTTACTTATATAGATTTATCATTTAATAAACTTATTGGGTCATTGTCATCGTGGCTGTTTATTTCCCCTTCTTTAGAATATCTATATCTAAGTGATAACATGTTTATTGGAAATGTTCCGTTTGAGTCATTTGCTCTTCCATCATTAAAAGGGTTAGACCTTAGTAACAACAATCACTTAGCTGGGCATATTGATATGCAGACATTTCGAAAACTCACCAACCTCACTATTCTACGCCTTTCTTATAATAGTTTTAGTGGTGAATGGGAGTTGGATACATTGTTAACAAGCCTCACAAACCTTGAAGTTCTCGATCTCTCATACAATGGTTTCTCTATTACAACAAAGAATGTGAATCATTATGCCAACCCTGGTTTTAGAGTACTATATTTAGCCTCTTGCAAGCTAAAGGTGTTTCCGAATTCATTTCGAGCCATGAAACGACTTGAAGAGTTAGATGTCTCTAGCAATGAAATCCATGGCCAAATTCCTCATTGGGCGCGGGAGATAGGAGGCAATGAGTTATATTATTTGAATCTCTCACATAACTTCATAACAAATCTTCCACAATTTGAATGGTATGGATTACAATTTCTGTATGTGCAGTCCAACATGATTCAGGGACCATTTCCTCCATCAATTTGCAACATGAGCACTCTATCGAAATTGGATATGTCTAATAATCGCTTTGGTGGATTGATTCCGCAATGCTTTGGAAATTTAACCTCACTTCTGGTAATAAATATGGGGAACAATAGCTTTCAAGGAACAATTCCAAACGTATACGGTGATTGTAGATTAGAAGGACTTAGTTTGAATGGAAACTAATTAAGAGGAGACGTGCCAATTTCCTTTTCCAAATGTCACTACATGAGTATACTTGATTTTGGAAACAATTGTTGGAATTTGGTAGTCGGTTCCGCAAGTTATACGTTAGAAATACGTGAGCCTATTGGGGGCACACACGTTAAATACGAAGAGTATGGTTTACTTCACGATTTATATTTAAATAGTTATTTAATTAATTACTTGTTTAATTAATTATGTAATATATTCTAAATATAGAACCGAAGGACTAAACTGGACAAAATCTGAACCTTGTGGATCCCCTTGTTTGGCCGAAACCCACAAAGGTTCTAGAAAGGATGTTTGTGGCCGGTTATAGAGAGGAGAAAAGGAAAGAAAAAGATTTGTTTTTAATTATAGTAATTATACTAATCTTTTCCTACAAGATTTAGGGTATTAGGGTGCCTATATAAACGCACCCCATATCTCTCATTCTTCATTCATTCACTCTCTAAACACCTAAAGTTTTGGTGCTCTCTCCCCTCTCCTAAAACCCTAACCGAATTCCCTATAGGAATTTCGGTTCTCTCCCATAACCGAATTCAACCAAACAACCTTTTAGGTTTTTGGTTTTCCACTTTTACTTGATCTCCTTGCATGACTAATTCAAGATACGCGTGGTGGTTAATTGGTGATTCCTCAAATGTGACGAATTAGGGTTTTATTATTATAAACCCTAATTAGGGTTTGTTAGATTGGTTCGACTTCAAAAAGGGAACGCAAGGCGTGCGCTTGGTTTTTGGTGTTACACTTGGTGTTTGATCGTGAAGACAAGACTAGCAAATTCTTACATACTTGATTGACGTGTTTGTGTGAGCAACCGTAGAGGCGTTTGTTTTAGACGCTTATTGTACTCAAGAATAATCGCAAAAGGTACGCTTTCCTTATTTAAATATGTGTTAACCTACTTGCCATAACTAGATCCATCTGATGCGCACTCGTAGCTAAATTGGTTAGCTAGATTAATAAATCCCAACAGTGGCATCACGAATCAACTTGTTTTGGCATCTAGGGTTACACGCTTTTTGTAAGGAAAGTAATTCATACATTTATTGCATTTAATATGGTAAACTTGTCATTTTAATAAATATAGGTCCAGGTTCATTGAATCTATCATAAAATGAAATTTTTTTGTTGGAGGCCAATTAAAATGGGACGGAGGGAGTAAAGAAAATTGCTAGATCTTGCGTATTAATAGTTAATATAGAATTAAAAGAGGAATATAATTAATTGTTAATTTAGCCATATTTATTTCTTCTTTTAATTTGTTTATTTAAGATTATAAAATCTTCCTAATCATTTAAAAGATCTTGTAAATATTTTATTTTTGGAAACTAAACATTTTATTTTTTATGGAAAATAGATCTTTTAAATTGCTAGTTTGATTTGTTTCCTAAATTCTGGCTATAAGATCTACTCAATCACATTAATTTGTGATGAATGGGGAGATCTGGGCACTTGATGAAAACCTAGTAAGGGTCTTATGGTTCTCCAATTGGGGAAGACTCATAGAGAACTCAGATTATTACTTGTTACTCATTTTAATTTAATATTATCTTATTTATTATGTTCCTACATACTTATTTGGTTACTAGTTTACATGCTTACATGCCTAAACAAATGGAATACGGACTAATAAATAATGTAAGATGACATTAAACCGGTCTTTAATTGTACACGCCTAAAATATATTCATTATGACATGCTATGTGTTTTGTGGAAAATATGTTTTT
>BQNB010204023.1:0-10722 GCA_026074375.1 Tanacetum coccineum | reverse complement strand
AGAGAGTCATTAGAAATCATACCTTTGCAAATGATGTTACCACAAAGATTACTACTAAAAATGACATTACCTCCATTATATGCCTTGTAAGTGGAGAAGAGTTTTTGGTTACCTGTCATATGTTTAGAGCATCCGCTGTCTTTAATCCATTCATTGGGTTCCAAATCGACTCCGATACACATCTATTTATATAAGACAATGACTCAAACATTTGGTCCCTAATATCTCATGGGTCCAAAGTTGTTAGTCCTAAACATCCCCTGCATTTGATGCAATTGGTTGGGATGTGGAAATGGAAGATACATTTCCCATGGCAAATAACTTTGACGAGGAAAGTTGTTCCAATTTACAGGAAAGCCACGAGGTTGGTTTTGTCGACCAACGTTCCTTTTTGGTTGCAGTGTTTTAGCACGAGGATAGTTTGTATTGACTCTTCTAGGTGGTGGAGTTTTTGATCTAAAGATTGGTTTTGAAAATCCAACTCCGGGTTTTGAGAATGGTTTTTAAAATTGTTTAACTACATTATCACTAGCAACGGGAACTTTGACATTATTTACAATTATGTGTTTTGGTCCTGGACCTAAAATAGATTTTTGAAAAGACACACTTTTCTCAGATCCAGGCGTAGCTGGTGGCGGTCCCATAATTATTTTGGGGGTCGCTTGTTTACTTTGGGGACCGACCATATTTATGGGACCTCCATCAGAGAACGCCTTTTTCTGAGCTTTTACAAATTTTATTTCCTTAGTTCCCCTACATGATGCTTCAAATGAATTAAACCCTAAACCTAATTTATCACCGGAGGGTTTTTAATTACTTAACATTTCATTGCGACTGTGGACAATTTATCCTTTAACTCTCTAATCTCCTTTTCTAAGCTATTTCTAGTGGCTTTGAATCTTTTGTTTTTAGTGATTATCTTTAAGCTCATTTTGCATAGTTTATCATATTCATTATCTAGAGCTAAATCATCTATTGATGAATTTTCATCACTAAAGTAAGAGGATTCGGAAGATACCTCATTTGGTTCTTGAGCTACTAGACATGCTTCATTATTGACCTTCTCATCATCTTCTTCACCACTATCACTCCAAGAACCTCCAATGAATGCTCTTTGGTTCTTGTCTCTTGGTGGCTTTGGACATTCTCCAATAAGATGATTTGGATCACCGCATCTAAAGCACTTCCTTTCACCCATGTCGTTTTTGTCGTCTCAGCTTCTTTGAAAGGTCCTTTTATCATTCCTTGGTTGTCTAACAAATCTTCCTCTTCTTTTAAAGAACTTCTTGAAATATCTTACCGCCATGGCGCTCTTCATCTTCACTTCTGAAAGTTGAACACTCTTCATCACTATATTCCTTTTTAGCCTTTAAAGCTAGAGATCTTCTTCCTCTTTCAGCTTTGACTATTTTGGAATCTTTCTTGATGATCATCTCATGGACTTTGAGGTTTCCAATGAGCTCATCAAGAGATAGTGATGTTAAGTCTTTTGACTCTTCAATCGCCGTGACCTTTGCTCTCCATTTAGGATGTAGAGCCCTAAGAAACTTCCTTACGTAGTTCTTACTAGAATAACCTTCATCAAGAGCTTTAAGACTAGTAATAATAGTATTAAATCTAGCAAAAGCACTATCTATAGATTCGTCTTCGGAAATGACGAATTGTTCATATTGTTGAACCAAAAGGTCGATCTTATTATCTTTGACTTGGCTATTACCTTGATGGGTGATTAACAAAGTTTTCCAAATTTCTTTTGCCGTATTACACATGAAAATTCGTTCATATTCTTTTCTAGGCAAAGCATTGTAAATAACCATTTTGGCTTCATTATTTTTCGCAAGCCTTCTTTTAAGATCATCAGTTTGTTTTTCAAAAGGGACAACCTCATCGAGTTTGGTTTCCGGATTTTGAATAATGGGTTGAAAATCACCATTGGTAATAACATGCCAAAGATCTAGATCTTTTGATTTAACATATGTCTCGAATCTATTTTTCCAATAAATAAAACTATCACTTTCAAAAAGTGGTGGTCTTTGCATAGATTGCCCTTCTAGATATTTGTCGGAATCCATAGATCGATCCAAGCTTTAAAATACAATATATTTTAAAAATCTTGAGTGACCTTGGCTCCTGATACCAATTGTAGGAAACTAGAAGGGGGGTTGAATAGTTTACCGGTTAATTTGACCGTTTTAAAACTTTGCTTATAAAATGCTTTGATTCGAGTTGTATGTCAATCAATCAACAATATGAATCACAACTAAACTATCTAATGTAATGAACTAAGTAAACAATAACAATATAGAGAGATAGAGAAAGAAACGATCAAACCAAGACACCAAGATTTATAGTGGTTCGGCTACGAAGCACCTCTTCGTTCCTACTTCACTCCCCGAGTACTCCACTCGAGATTTCACTATGTCAACAAGCTCCCTTTAGGCGGAAAAAACCGTTTACACGTCGCTTACTTTCTTTTCCGACACTAAGCTAGATGTCGAGTCCTAATCTTAGCTAGAACCAATCTAAGACTTCACTAAGTCTTTACACATTCACAAGATATATACTCTTGGATTGACACACAATCCAAATCATAAATACATAATTTAAACAATTGGATCTACATACAATCCAATTTATACAACAACACAAAGTTAATATAATAAATACTTGTGATCTTAAGGAGGAAGAAGGAGATCACTTAATAACAATTCGTATGTAGAAGAATACGATTGTTCTTCTCTTGCACTTGATTAGAAGAAGAAGGGAGGAAGAAAGAATTAATCACTTGAAACAAGATCAAGGTATGTTAGTGATTAAGATATGTGTTTTAGAAAGAAAGAAAGAAGAGAGAAAAGTAAACCTGAGAAAATTCGTGGCAAGTGGTTCTGTTTTTCAGATGGGATGGCCCAGTATTTATAGGAGACAAAAAGAGCCGTTATGCTGGTGGCGGTCCCGGCGGTCCCAAATATATTAGGGGGCCGCCAGGCCTATAAGGGGACCGCCGTAGACTACGCTCATCTTTTTGTCTTTTTGTGGGGAAGGTGTTATCTGTTTTAGAACCTTCCATTTTTGGGGAAAATTTGATTTCAAATTTATTATTTTAATAATACATTTCTTTTATAAATAAATATTTTGTTTTTATATTTTTATAAAAACACTTTTGTAGAAATGTAAGGTTTAAGAAAAATATTTTTTTAATCACTAATCATGTTTAATGATTTGTTTATCCATACCTTAAGTGATTAATCTTAGAAATAGAATTTTACGGTTAGTAATTTATAAACGTTTATTTTAATCGTAAACGTTTTTACATTTTGTTATTATCAAAACATCGAGAGGTCGAAAAATATAAATAACATTTTTAGACATTATTTGTATTAACAATTATTATAATAAGCTAGGCCATAAGGGGGTGCTTGGTTTAGCGAACAACCAAGAACATGATTTCATTTCTCAAAATCTAACACCATAAAATGGTGTCATATCATCATATTAGGATATCCACAACTTCTCCCATCATTAGAAACATGATTAACATAAGTTCTTCATGATTCTAGGAATCATAACTTAACATTTGAATATAGATTTCACCAAAACCTCACTTATGATGTCATAACATAAACTTTAGACATAAACCCACAACGGGTACAATCTAAACATGAATTTAGGGACATAGTAACAATTCATACCTAAAACTTACTTGTGGAATTGAGTATGATTCAGCCCCTACATCTTGATAGCTCATTTTCTAAGCATAATCTTCATCAAAATCATGATATAATCAAAAACACCACTTGAGCTCTCTTCCTCTTTATGAAACGTGAAAGGTGAAGATGGAATGAGAATTATATGGAGTTTCTTAGGCTTAAGGAAATCTTATTATATATCAATTAGCTAACTTTCAAAATTTGACAAAGTTAGTCCCTGTTAGTCGAACGATTTCATAAGTAGTCCTTTTCTTTTATAGGCTTGTTTTAATGAAAGGTCCCTTTTACTAACGAGCCTTAAAATATAACATAAGTTGACTAGAAAGCCTTAAATATATTTAAATCCATTATAATGACAATTTTAGATGTTACATCTCTCCCCTACTTATTCGGTTTGTGTCCTCACAAACCTTTCCTGATGAGATTTTCCTTAGTCTCTTATATGTATAATCTATCCCCTATCTGTGCTTTCATCTGGCTTATTAGAGAGAACCTATTTAATTATGAGTAACATCTTTAATTCTAAGTATTCTGACCTTAGTGTCAAGAATCTCTACTGTCTTCTCGAGATGGCTGAGGTTTTTTATCAATCATAATACTTGCTATCAGGATATACTTTGTCTGTCTAGCATTCTAACTCAGATGACTCCTTCCTAAAGGAGTACCTTAACATGATTCGATTACCAACCAAAATTTCTTTTAGTTATCCTTTCTTATTCATGTAGAATGGCTGCCTGTCTTAGACCCTCTTAAGCCTTTCTTTAATACGATTAATCCTTTCATTTATCTGTTGTATGATATCTTAGCTGCCTAAATCTCTCTATCTGATTCCACTCTTACCAATTGGAGTTTGGAATTTTCCTATATAATTATTTATACGATGGCATCTTAATGCTAAAATGATAACTATTATTACTAGAGAACTCTGCCAGCCATAAGTATTTATCCTATATGTTGTCGACGTCAACTGCACAAGCCTGCAACGTATGTTTCAACATTTGAATGGTCCTTTCACTTGGTCAATTGTCTTAGGATGATACATTGTGTTGAAATTAACACAAGTGTCCAAGTTCTCTTGGAGGGGTAAAAATCTAAAAATGAATAGGTTGTCTCCATTAGACACTATAGGAATGGGTACTTCATAACTAGCAATTACTCTACAAAATATAATTCCATGAAAGCTTTTAAGAACATTAGTTTCTTAGTAAATATCATATAGAAAACTAAGACTGTATTCTGGAAACAAAGATCATAATCTAGCAGTTGCGTTATTCTATATGACATAAGTCGTAATGAGGTCATGATTATATTTAAGTATAATTTTACCACACAAAATGATTTAACATCAAGTGTTTATTCTCCCTATAGAATTGACCAATTACACATGGTCCTTACCTTATTTAAGTGCATATAACACATTCCCGACTTAATTCTGGGTAAACATTGAATTGAATTATTGAACTGTTCTTAAGCTGGTTCCTAGCGGTTATAACACCGCTATACTTGAAACTGATCACCGTTTGTTTTCAAGACTGGATTCTAAATCTTTGTGAAACCAAAATTTAACTTGACATCCTGACTAATAATGAAAGTATGTGTGGAACTTAATATTAAAAGTATACACATATAATATGGTACTCAATAAGTACATAAACTCGTCTCTGTCTGGGTGGGTAACTAATCGAATACATAAGAAAATTCTAAGTACATATGGTACTATTCTGATTACATGTTATGCATTACTAAAAGGGGTGCATATTTGCAATATTGAGTGCTTGAAGCACATCACTGCTTACGAAAAGCATAAATATGCTGATGACTGTGTACGAAAGCACCTTTAATATTCCACACAGAACTGATTGAATGCTCAGAGCATATTACATAATTATCAGATTGCACTATATAAATACAACAACATGGGAATCTATCTCAGGAATACTCTCTTGACAAACAATGATTATAATTGTTGCCAAAATTCATGGCACATAACTTAAACTTGATTTTTTACAAGTGAATGTCTATTTCCTTTTAACCATTTTGTGAGAATGGTAAAGAGCATTTGAAATTATACAAACATAAATCCTTTCTGAAATCAGGGTCAGAAGTTTAGGCACTATTATGTTGACTTTAACTAATATGATGAGAACGGTTGTTCTTTGTGTGCCTACAACTTCATGTCAATACAAATCTGAAAGGGATTTCAACGATGAAGGCTTCTTAATAGATTAGGGATTATACTGTTGTCTAAATGATTAAAAATCATCACGGAGTATCATGCTGATATAATATTCTAAAACAAATTTCTTATGACAATTTTTTTAACAGTCTTTTCCTATATCATGCTGGAATTTAGAGGTTGTAACTCGCTAATTATTTATCAATGTTTTGACTTAGTTTACTAACTCGTAATGCATTGTTTTACATAATTCAGCATGATTCCCCTTTACCCAGATTCTAATTACAATTTAGGGCACATTCGAGTGGTTTCTCAAGAATTGTTTATTACTCAAGTGTTTGAATTATGTTGGATTACATTCTAGGTTCTCAAAGAACTACTACAAAATTATGTGTTTAACTCAGGCGATTACTTAGGATTTGACTTTTGTGGGAGTTTTGGGTTTCTTCCAACGCATAATGACATATAATTTACATTGGATCAACCTTAATGTCTACACTATTAATGACATGTCCGAGTAATTAAACTTCTCATAACCAGAGATCACATTTGGGAGCCTAGCAATAAACTTTCCTTATCCCAACATACACATATTAAAAACTATGCACAATGTGTGCATGATTACTAACTGGCTTATAACAGATTAGGATGTCATCAAAGAGCACAATAGCCGACTTATCTATGTCGAATGAAAGACCATTTATTAGGTCCATAGAAACTATTGGGGCTTTCGTAAAGCCAAATGGCATAACAACAAATTTATTAGATGCCCATGTCTGGACCGAAAAGCTGACTGATAACATCAAATATTTAATACTTTTTCATTTCAAATTCTCACGTTTATTTCCTTGATTTATATCATATTTATATGAATTCGATACTTAATTCATTTACTTTACGAATTCAGGTAATTAGAGGCATTGGAACGGAATAAGGCGAGAAATGGCCAAAAATAGTACTAATACTAATTTAATTAGTAGATGTACTAAATTTCATGGATGGCTACTAAATTTCTCCAGGATGTGACTAAGAGCCAAAATGAAGAATAGTACCACTACTATATTATTTAGTAGGGGTACTATATTTTTAAAGATCGATGCGGTTGAAGATTGCAAATTTAGAAGACATTACGGCGTAACGTCCCGCATGAGTTACGTCGTAATCAATTATTAATTACGAAGATATCATGCTGACGAGGCATTATGGCGTAACTGGCCCGCAGGAGTTACGCCGTAAAATATTAATACGGAAGATATTTATGCTGACTAAGGATTACGGCGTAAAGGGTTCGATGTATTACGTCGTAACCAATTTTATCACTAAAAGAAGGAAAGATGCGTCAGAAGGATTACGACGTAATGTGGTTGATGCCGTTACGCCCTAATGATGACTCATCACAGGGACTAATATTACGCATAACTTATGAAGTTTTAATTATATTTACAAACTGATCATAAAGACGAGGGACTAGGATTGCCAAGTTCCCAAACTTGCCAATTAGTATAAATGGTATTCGCTAGAACAGTTATGAGATATCAATTCATACATTGAATTGAAATTCATCCGAGTGTGGTTTTGCCGCAAGTAAGAAATAAAGGAAAAAGTTGTGCGCAGCTTGGTGTAGGGCAAACCTTTTGGGGTTTGTCATGACGTTCGACTAGGGGATCGAGAGCACTAATTCAACATAGTTTATAATCATACTCCAACTTATTTTGGTCAATTTAATTCAATGATTATTTTGATTTAGCGGATCTTGCGGTTTAATTTGTTGTTGATATGTTATTAATTATGTTTTGTTATGTGTTCTTGGCATTTAATTATTAAATTATCTTTTTAATTATTAAGCTATGATCTCGTTGTTTTATCACTTTCTTTATTATTTTATGTAGCGCGTTTAAGTGATCCTTGTGCTCTGTGTAAAGTATTAAGTTGAGGTTGTGAGAACTCTTGGTGTATTGTGACTTACTACACTAAGTGTTTTCTATTGTCCAATAGAACGATCAATATTCATTGGTGGTTTGACCTAGGCGAATTAGGGATCCCTTAATATTAATACATGGATTAGGAGTGCAAGCTAATAAGGAAACCACCTATTAGGATTAAGCGTATCTCATAAGATAAGTGGCTTTAAGATTGCGACTAGACATTGCATAGAAGATCATAATAATTAATTGCGTTCATCCTTTCTTGTTATCTACCACTATACCAATTCCCTTTTCGACCACTAAGGCTTACCACCCAAAAATCCTGTAATAATCTCAAAACTCCAAACATGCTTTCTTTTCTGCTTTCTTAGGTAGAATCATAAAATCAATTAGACGAATAGAGACACGGTTCTTTAGGTCGACACCCGTGCTTACCAATCACTACACTATACACGATAGGGTACAATGCTCTTTAGTGCATAGGAATAGTCGATGTAGTTAGGGTTTTATAAATGTAAAACCTGGCATAGTTTTTATTAAAAGAAATTACACATCAAGTTTTTTACGCCGTTATCGGGGAACGGTTTTTGTAGTTTTTTATTGTTTGATTGTAATCTGTGTGTTTGTGTGTATTGTATGTGCTTGAATCTCTATTCTTCTCCCAGTTCTGTATGTTTGTGTGCCTGTGAAACAAATGAATAAAAAATTTTTGTCTCAGATTTGGTTATGGCGTAACTTGGCAGTGCTTGTTGCGACATATCTTTGAACTAGGTCCGAGATACCAAAAATAGTTTAGGCATTGCTTAAACCTTTAAAATTATATTCTAATGTCGCCTCTGTTTTCATATTGAGCCTGCCAAACTTAATGTTTTTATTCATGCGGTATTTCTGAGTCAAGTATTTGCCATAAATGTGTGCTCTTGTTCTATTACACATTTGATGCACGGGTTTGTTAGTGTGCAGGATGAGCAATTATGAACAGGTTGCGATGCTGACATGAAGATTGGACATGTGTGGATATGTCCAAATAAGTCTGTGATGGAGGCTTGAGTCTAACTTAAAGACTCAATTCAAACTAAAAGTGCTACTCGAAAGACAACCCGAACTATTCTTTAGTTTAGCTCATTTTATTTATGCATTTAGTTGGTTGTGTATGTTTCTTACTTAGTTTTGCTAGTTCTCACTACAAGGGATGAAATTTAAGGTCTCCTAAACTCGTTTTATGTGGTATATTATTTGCTGATTCGCAAAAGGTTATGACGTAACTCTTATAGTTACGGCGTAATCCAAGTTGTTACGGCATAATTCTCTCTATGGTTACGTCGTAACTTGATCTAATAAAAATTTCAAAAAAATCAGCAACCACATCATTACGACGTAATGCATCCATTGGTTACGCTGTAATCCCTTCCTGCAAATCATTAAATTGTTTGAAATTTTATAACACCTTGTATATTGGTAAATGAACTTTGTGGGTATATTCTCTGGAAACTCTCACGAGACTTCACTCGTCCATTTAGGCCACCAAGTGGTTTAAAAGGCTTTTTACATACGCCAATTGCAATCGTGATTCCTACGAAAGTAAGTTAGGTTTATTTTGTACAGTTTTGTATATTTTGTGCTTTGGTTATTTCTATCCTGGTTTATGCTTTTGGTATTAGTCTTTCTTGCAGCTATACAAGTAATGCACAAGGAGTGGTGCTAGGATGCTAATCAAGCTCTAAGGAAGCATCCTAAACCGGACTAGTTGGATGCTTTATAGGAGGATGAGGAAGTTGCCTGTGATGGTGGATGTTGCTCGAGGAAGCAGACTTGGAGCATGGCTTAGAGCATGCTGTCTCTTCATCATATCGAGAAAATCTAAGGGAGTAATCCGTTTCATTTCTAAACCTGCTATTTCATATTTATGTACTTAAGTTTGACTCAAATAGGGGGAAGGGATTAGGAATAAACACCCAATTGATTATACTTGCCTTTATTTTTCTATTTTTTTCTGAAAAATGTTTCATTAATAAAATTTTGACATGTTTTTCATTACTTAACTAGTCAAAACTTTACTGAGCACACCCTACCTTATATTTCTATTGTGTGAGGATAAGCCTTTCCGTTTTCCCCTTATAAATAATTCAATAAAAATGAGTGTGTCGGTGGCTGTAGTAGACTTTAGAACTTGGCCTGGTATATCTTTTTAAGATCACCATAATGAGCATTGCACCTAGTGTAATCAGTGTAGCTGTGATAAAAGGCAGTTTTTAGGATTAACCCCAAATAGCCCATCCAATTCATGTTATGTTTATGTATATTGACTTTTTACACCGATTAGTCAATCCCCTTGTTAAACCCTTTGTTTCACTTATCTTTAGTGTAAGATACCCCTAGTACACCCTATTGAGCCTTTCTTGCGTGTTTAACCCATATGTTGTTTCATTACATCTATCGCCTTAGCCTTCCCTATAGTTTCTTTTATCCATGATCAGGGAGTTGTTGGTTAATTTTGGTCTCACTGGTGAAAGTCGCGGGTTAGAATAGAGGGTATTTGAAGAAAAGACATGTTTTGAAGATAGTTGATCTCAAGTAGGGGGGGTGCTCATGTATATAGGTGTTTGTATTGTGATTTATTCTATTGCATCCTTGTCTTGCATAAAAAACAAAAAAATAGAATAAAGAGGATGCAAGCAACTGTTTATTAGCTGATCGTCATTATAAATCAGCTTATATGTCGTATTGTGGTAGTATTTTCGCCTTGTCCAGCTAGCGATGATTCCGTCTTTATAAACAGGTAGTTCTTATAAACCCATAACATCTCTATTTCTCCTTAATATTATAAGTCTATATGTACAATGAGGGCATTGTACATCTCAAGTAGGGGGAAGGGAGATAAAAATGAGGTATTTGATGAGATTATGTGCTAAAT
>BQNB010204019.1:0-10722 GCA_026074375.1 Tanacetum coccineum | reverse complement strand
TTGCTGACGTAGCATACGGTTAAATGACTTATTTAAGAATTAGTAGAGTATAATGAGTTATAGTTGTAAGTACGTAGAGTATTTATGACTTTTACCCTATATCTTTCACTCTTTGTGTTGCAGGAATGACATTCAGGAATTTCGTTGTTGCTGGAAATGATAAGGACCTCAGTTTCATCACAAGGGACCCTAACAAAGGTGATCATGGAGTCGGTTCTCCATCTGTCTCTGTAAACAATGAGTTGGTCGAGGCTCTTCCTGCTCAGCCGATGGCATCTGCGAACCCTTCGCGGTAATACAACAGACTCTAAAGACCCCAAAACAGAAGGGAGGCATATCATTCCCGTTGGTTCCTCTGGGATAACTGATAGGGTTAGAAACAGAAAAGATAGCAGCTCGCAGGCTGCGAGGTCAAATTCGAAGAGGAAGAATGTGGCTCCTACCCCTCAATCGAGGATGACAAGGCAGCAGATGGTGATGCCCTCTTCGAAGGCTGATAAAGGCAAAGATAGTGCTTCAGAGACTCTTGAAGTCTATGATGATGATGAGGATGCTCTCCGTGGTAAGTTACTTTCAGTTACTTTTCCTTGAAGAGTGCTTCATTGTTGTTCGTAACATGCCCTATCTTTGTAGGCCTCACCAATACTAAAGAGTTGCCTAATGCCTTGGCATGCCATCTACTAATTATTTCTCAAGTGACCCCTCTGACTTGGAAAGGCTGCCTCGATAACATGGAGGTTGAGAAACTCTGTGACTTGCATGACAAAAGCTATACCAGTTGTGCTAGATAATGAGTTTAATACCAGGACTAAGGAGTTCTTGAAGGTTGTGAAGTATGCTAGAGAAAAGATTAATGTTATGCTAGTTAGGGAGAATGATTGGGATCATAGATAAAAGGATCTTTAGGCTAAGTGTGAAGAAGCCATGGAGGACTTTGAGAAGAATCCCCTTGTAACTCAACTTCGAGACAAGATCAAGTCTATTGAACGTCAACTTGAGGAACATCAAGCTGATTATGAGAGGTTAGTTCTTGAAAGTATCAAATTTCATAGATAGAGAGGTCGGGGAAGCTCAAAACATGAATTAAGAGTGGAAGGTTAGCTTTACACACTAGCGTATCACCCTTTTATGAAAGTATAAAGAGGTATATATAGGCTTCCATACGCGTTATATCAATAATATATTTTAGTCCTTGCGCATGAGTGTAAGTATAAACTAAAGTAATTCTCGTAATGTCGTCACATTTTATAATCCTAACAATCTTCTCCCTATGTGGTGGCATACGACATTAGTTACAGTGTATCCTACAAGTACAAATATAAAGTAAAAGCATTCCAAAACGTTGCCAAAATTGAGGATGTCTTTAGTTTCCTTTGTCTTCAACATGTACTTCAGCTTGGATCTTTTATTCGCTTGTAGACAAACACTGTAATAAGTATGAACTGGATTAATTTCCCCCAATTCATACTACATTTCTTTTAGCAGCTTTCTTCATCTACTTCTTTTTGGTGAAGTTTCTGAATGAGTTTCCCCCCAAACTGAAAACCATCTTCAACATATTCGTAACTTTGATGCAATTTAAGAATCTTCTAACTCTCTGAAGCATGCAACGGAATTGCAGAGAGAGTTTATAAACCACCACCATACATAAAAGCGTCTCGTCTGGCTCTTCTTCATTGAGGATGGAGCATTCAAAGCTTGTTTATGAGCCATGCATCCTCCTTCCAGCAAGACTCAAGATAGTATGGTAAACTCAATGCGATAAATCATTCGGGAAACATACAAAAATCAACAATTCATCTTTCTCACGTATGGAGAATACTTCCTTTCATCAACTAATGGATGTTGATTATTCAAACACCACAAAGAAAGTCTTTGCAAAATCAAACCGGTTAGGGTACTAACAATTGCAAGTACCATGTCTCCCGCTGATGATTATGATATGTTAGAATTATCATAAAAGGTGTACGTTCCACATATTTACTTGTCTTGAGCAAACCAAAGACAAAGACGATCGTGTGAAGCATCATTAATCCTGTTATGCTCAAAAAACATCTCGTGAGAATCAATTGACGATCAAATATCTCTACTCTTTACCCCTCTAACTAATTCATTTCCAACCTTTTATCAATTATGTCGGCTATCTGTAATGACTGCTGATGCAGAAAACATAATTATTACAAACTTGAGACTGAAATAGGATAACCCGAATCTGTGATTAAGCTTGTACTTATCCACCTTGATAACATTCCGTATTTTTCAGGTCTATTTTCGATGTCATTTTTTACGAGTTCTCGTGATCGTGATGTTTGTCGACATTTAACATTTTATTGTCGATTATAAATATTTTCGTATTTTATTATGATAATTTGGAGAAGAATTGTAATTTTTTATTTTTGGACGTTTCTGCGAGTCAACGGGTTGATCGCGGTTCGTAAATCGTTTTGAGCATTCGTAAAAATTTTTACGACATGTCTCGTTATTTATTCTTATGATCATAAAAATAACATTTTATGAACAAAAACACACGTCCCATATTTATTTCTCGACCTTGGTCATAGCTCGCGTCTTATTTAATAAGATATTTATTAGATATTTATAGATATTTATTAGATAATTTATACTTAAAAATATCTTTTAGATATTTTCTTTAACTTAACCCTAGTTAACTTAACTAGTGTGTTTTCTCTAACGTTGTTAAGGCCCTCATATAAAGACTTTAACTAGTACAAGAAAAAACCATACATAACCACATTCCTAAGGTGTAAAACACAAAAAATCTCTCTCATTTCTCTCTCATATATCACGGCTCAAACCATATTCATAAACACATCCACATACTTTGATTTTCTAGTCAAATTCAAGTGTTCTTACATCTATTCTAAGGTGTTCTAGAAATATCGGAGGTGATTTCTGTTCGAAGATCAGTTTAAGAAAGTTTGTGCAGATTCGATGGTTTCAAAGGATCTAAGGGGTTTTTCTAGTGTTTATTATCTCGGGTTTTGAATCCAAACAAGGGTTTAGATCATTTGTTCTTCATCATTCATCCGTCCTAAGGTTATCTAAATACCTTTATACTTTTCATTTCTGATTTCTATGTGTTTTTATGTTTTTATTTAGCTAAATCACCATTAGGTTTCTTTAATGGGTTTTGAGTAAAAGTGAGATTTAGGAACTCTTGTTATCTTAATCTTGGACAAAACGTATGACCTTAAATGGACCTAATATATGTAAGACATAAGATATTAAGGGTTCTAATGGGTTTATAACAAAGTGGTAAAGCTAAAAAGTCCTAAAAACAAGTTTTAAACACATTTTAGAAAAAATATCTTAAGGGGCTGTTTGTAATTCGAAATTTACATATATGTTTTTATGATTTTCTAAAATACTACATGTCACAAAGGATCGATGGGTCTAAAGAACTCGAACAACCGCATTAATAAAGAGAAGATTCGCTATTTACGAGTTTACGATAGTAGTTAATTACTTTTAATAAATAATTTTTAAAAAAGTTACTATTCATTACAGAAACTTATACTTTATAAACATCAATATAGATAAACTTTCCAATTCAAGGAACGTGGCCGAAAGAATCACTAAAATCAAGAGTTAAAACGAATAAGTTATGACGATTTTACGATTGAGCTAATAAATTTATATAAAATTATTACTCATTAATAAATCTGTAAAATTACTAGTATCAGCAGATTTTATCTTTTTAAAAATTACGACTATTTGATACATCTTTCAAATACGAAAGCATTGTTTTTCTATGCTCTCCGTCCTTTTTGTTTGAACGTAGGTAAACGTACACAACGGGTTTTTTAAAACGAGAAAGTTACACCTATTTTTCTATTCTTGTGCACTATTTCCTGAGGGTGAATAGTGTTGGTTCGTTTGTTTATAAAACTTTTTGCAAAAACTTTATGGGGAATCATTTAATTAATATTTATATTTAGTATAGTCTTTATAAAATATTATTTTACAAAGGCGATTAAAAACCATGTTTAACGATTATACGGAGATAAATACATGGTAAATTTAAATTATCAAATACAATTTGAATAGAATTTAACAAACGCAACTACGATGGTAATGTTGCTATATAGAAAATATATATGTGTTATAGTTACCAAAAGTGCTATATTACTAGGGAAATTTTCTTAATGAGGCTCTTGGGATGGCGTATCGACGAAGTTGTTGGGATTTTCGATTTTAAAGTGTCCTAACTCCTCGTACGTTCATGTCATGACTCTTTAATTTTGATAGCCACGAACGATAGTACATTATAAAAAATATAAGATTATATTCAATGTTTATTAATTAAGTACTTGTTACTTATAAGACCTCATATTTACTTAGGTTGTTTCGGATATTTTCCGTGATACTTTTCTGCCATTTTTACCTGATTATTTCGTCACTTCACTCCTAAAGGTGAGTTTCATAGCCTCGCTTTTATTATTTACATGCTTTATAAACCCGGTGGGGGATACATGCTTGTTACAACTCTTTTACATACTCGTTTATCTTTATATCAATGTGATTAACCTTTGAATACTTTGTGAGGTTCTTGCTCTGCATTTAATCTTTTCAATGTTTTTATAAACCGCGAGGGGAAAACATGCTCTTTTACAAATCATTATATTTTACTACAGTACAATTACCTTTCAATACTTTGTGAGTTCATAGCCCCTTTTCTACTCTTTATTGTTTACACAACCTCTAAGGGCTTTGTGAATTTACATTGCGTATTTTATATTTGGGAACAAGTGTTTTTCTCAGTGTTTTTCAAAAAGTGGTAATAACTGTATGCCTATCAGATACTGTTTTGAATTTTATTGCCTAAGTACCAACTATTGCAATTAAGTCCCTTACTCTATCAATGAACCCGTCAAATTGTATTGTATAGGAGCGGCGGAGTGCTTGTGGATAGATCTATCGGGATGACAATCCCCACCTTGGAATTTTCATGGTCACATGTTGGACCATGGTGCATTTCTAACATTGAAAATTCTTTTAGGTTGTTTGGCAAGCATTCCTATACATTTGGGCACCAATCTAGTTTAAAGGCTTCGGTGGTCATGAGCTTAGTGAAATAAATACTTATATACTTAGACTTGTGAATGTGTTTCATCTTGTTACTTTACTTGTTTTGGACTTCGGAATATGTATACTTAGTCCACCAATTACTTAGATCTTGTGGTCCAATACTAAACATTAATTGATTTAACTGAATCAAGATCTTGATTTCGGATTTTACACTTTGAAATACTGTAACGCTACTTTTCTTACCAAAGGAATTTCTTAAATTATTTTCAACACTGCTTTACTTAAACTATGAATTCACAACTTTATGTTGACCGTTTTTACGTGTATTTTCTCAGGTTATTATTTGCTAGTGGAGCATTGGGAGCATTCGAGTCGCGCGGATATATTTTTGAACGCTTAATAATTTGAGTACCACTAATTAAACATTTTTACAATGTTTTCTAATACATTACGAGTGAGACCTTTGTAAACTCTGATTTTAATATAACGAATGTGAAATTTATCTTAAAACGTCTCTTTTGAGGTCGTTTTCCGTGACTTGTGTTTTGTGCCCTGAAATAGCACCCCAACATTGCAACCATTCCGCTGCGTTGTCCTGATTTTTTTTTTGGGTGTTACAGAAGACAAAAATCCAAAGTCCAAAGTTTGAGCAATTTAAATGAAATGGGGAAAACTATCATCTATTCGGTCCACTAAGAGCTCCTAAGCACTCTTCACTCATAACTCAGCTTTCCTCTTATTACCTGCCGTGGAGAAATGAAATGCGGCTGAGCTAAAAAGCTCAGTGCACAGGCATGAACAGATATATAAACAAACGGATAGATCAAATATGCAAGGTAAACGAAATGGAACCACCATAAGCTTGACTCGAAGATAAATAAGTACACACACCTAGTGACGGAACCAGGAAATTGTATTGTGGGGGGCACATTTTTTTTTCACAATAGCAACAAAATACGGCAAAAAAATAGGAAAAAAGAAAATGGGGATTCGAAATTGAAAAATCGAGTATCGTCACTTAGAAAATGAAGGATTTTAAGGTTTTAAAGCGTTAAATGTTAGACTTTAGTCTTTGAATGGGGGGCAATTTGATTTTGTGATGGGGTGCACTTTAATAAAAAGACCAATAAAATTATATTTTTACACTAAAAACTGATGTTTTTTTGCGAACTATAGAGGGCACCGCCCTCCATAAGTTATAAATGCATCCGCCCCTGCACACACCCGTGAAATTCAACTTCAACCTCAAAAAAGTGATAAAGAATCAACCTTGTAGTCATTACTCTATGACCAACATACAACATAACGCCATCATTCGAAACAATATGGACTCGAATAGTTCAAGGAGACGGAAAAGGAAGAAAATAAGGCTAGGTGACCAACTCACTAAAAAACTCGTAGAAGACTACATTTTCTTGCTCACGCATAAACATATTGGCCATAACTAAAAGAATATACCAAGAGAGAGAGAGATAGATTTACAAAGATTACTTGTGATTAGTTTGAAAAACAGCTTTTCTCTTTAATGAAGACTTTTCTTAAAGTTGGGTGACCAAATGTTAAATGTGTAAGTTGAAAGTTCTTGTAAACTGTGTTTTGTTCTTGCTACTGTTACAAGTTGAAAGTTTATGAAATAATTGGTGTACATTGTGGGGCTATGTCAAAACGTTGTCCTAAATGACCTTAAGCGAATAGTAGATAAGAACTATCAACTTATGTTTATGGGTGGATACCCCATCTACTTTCTAAAAAATTCATTATTAGGTAACGAACTTTAAAAAATACCATGATTACCCATGAAACATGTTACGACTCGTTCAAATATGTAAGTATTACCTAAGGATCCACGTAAACATTACGGGCCCACTATTCTTTCTGTGTCACCCAGTGAAATACATACGTTTCACCATTACCACTTTGATCTTAGGAAAATGCTAGAACCACAAAGAGATTTATACTAAAAAAATTACAAAATGACTTGTCATAAAGTTAGTGGCATTGTTAACTTACTTTTTAATTCTCTCTCTTAAATACACCCAATAGTTTACTTGACACATCATTGTGTGGAAAACTTTTTGTAAGTTTTTTGTGGTTCTAGCATCACTCTTGATCTTAAACTCTCACATCACTCTTCCACTTTCACTTTCTTTATTCTAATCCAAACATAAAATCAAGAAACAAAAAGAAAGCACAAAAGATCTAAGTTGGATTTTAGTCGTTCCTCAGAGATTTAAAGATCAACAAAAAAGATCTACACACACGAAAAACCACTTCCTCATAGATCTATTTCTTTTTTTCGAATAAAGCTTCATTATTTTTTAAATTTCCGAATATATATTAAACAAAGAACAAGAACAAAAACGTTCATATCCTTTCTTATGTTCATTAAAAATCAAAAACATAACATAAGTACTTACGAGCTTATACACCAGAAGCAAGTATTTGTTTTATATTCAGAGAACAAGTATTTCTTTAAGGTTGTTTGTATTCGGATTGGACCAAAGAGAGGCTGAGTGAAACAATCTTGAAGGTGTGAGTTTTATTGAAATATTTAAGACAAGATGACCAGTTGCAAAAATTGAGACATAATGATGGTTGTGGTTTGATTTTGTTGTGTGTTTTTATTAGATTAAGATTGGTTTTTAGTTTTTGGGATTTGTTTTAAGAAGTACAATGGAGATTTTCAGTGTTTTTGAAGAAGACTTGGAATTAAAAAAAAAATATTTATTTAAAATGGCGACGTGTGGTTTCAGCAGGTGATCAGTTGCAAAAATTGACGATATTGGTGGTATTGAAACAAATTTAACGGGGTGTTTCTTTTTTTTCCTGTGTGGTGTGGATGTAGCTCCTGATTGCATACATATGACACATATGGAATAAGATAAGAAATTAAATTATAAATGTTATTTATTTTTCTTGATGATTTAACATATCATCACTAGTTTGACCTTGCATCTCAAACACTAATAACACCAAATTTTACTCCATTTTCAATAAAATTACAAACTGTAGACAAAAATAACTTGATAACAATAATTAAGCAAAAAAAGTGACAAAGTATGATCTGTCTTTATGCAAAATCTATTCAAATAGCAATCTCTTACCTCAATATAAAAAAATGACAGATCTATTACATCTTATCTCAACATATGATCTGTCTATTATAATTAACCTTTAATAAATTTTACCTATTTTCACAAGTTAAAGATCTATCACCGATCATGCTTATTTAAAAAGTTAATCAAAACAATTTTTTACCTCAATATAAAAACCAATCAATTGCAATAGATTCATGCTGAGATTGAATACATAAACAAAAGATCCTTGTATTTGATTTCATGAAAAAGTATATTCACTATCTTGTTCCATATTGAAATCAAACATGAACATTTTTTTTAGTTTTTTCCGGATCGATCGACATGGAGATCATGTGGTACGGAAACTTGGTAAAGTGTAGTAGAAAATGGGATTGAATACGGGAGAAGTTGCCATAAATTTTGGCTCCATGGGATTCGGTGGTGAGAAAAAGAAAGAGAAGACAAGGTTTATGTGTCATTAATGTTTCCTGAGTGGAAGAGAAGACATATTTTAACCCCATCTATAATCAGGATCTCTCTCCCTAACAAGTTAAAACGAAATGCACAAAAATCCTAAATGGACAGTGTCCTGTTTTCAGATGGCCCATTAAGTTAAAAATAAACAACCCCTAAAAGTTTCATGGGTCCTCCCAGATAATCCTCCTACTCATCTTTTCACCCATACAATTATACAACATGTGTCATATATTAATTCTCTCTCTTGATTTAAGTCATTGACTTTTCCACTTGTCACAATCTTGCAAGTAAGAGGAGTTATAAGCATAAATCAGTAGGAAGAAATATCATTTTCCTTAATGCTTTAAATTAACAAATCGAAATTTTTTGTTTGCTCGTTTGTCTTTTTTAAATTTTAATAAGGGTAAATTACACTGTTCGTCCGCAAACTCCACCCCGTTTGCCCGTTTTGTCCCTAGATAACGAGGACTCTCATACGGGGTTCCTATTTGATACTGTAGTTACCCGTTTGGTCTCTGGCACTCCGTTATGGGTAACGACGGTTATCTCCGTCGTTATCCTTGCTACGTCGTGTTTCTGCTGAAGGGCAGAATCGTCTTTTCACTATTATTTCGTGTTGCGTCGTTGGTCCCTGACCATTTTGTTAATACAGTAACTCTTACTGTTCTGTTATTTTGTCGTTTTCCTATTGGCATGGTGAGGGAAATTTTTCTCCGGCTAAATTAGTTTATTCCCGCCATTAATAATTAACCAATGATGGTTGTTAACCTTGAATTAATATGAATACAAAGTGTATTTTGTTTAGGGATTATCATGTTTGATAACAAGTATTAATCAAATTAACTTGAAAATTTAAATTGATTACAACAAATTACTTCATCATGTTGTATGTAAGAGGCTTTAGACAGTCCTTAAATACCTTTTAGTGAACCATTCTAACAATAATTTAAATAAACATTCTACAAGGATGGATAATCAAACACTTGTATATGACAGAATGAATTCATAAACCTTATGATCAACTTGTTTAGGTCGCATATCATACAATAAACCTTATGAACCCATCATGGTAATCATCAGTAAGTTGATTAGATCCCATATCATACATTTCTTGCAGATTCTTTGATATTAGGTTGTATTCTACAACCTTTCCAGACAAGTTGATCACCAAAAAAGAATCATCTTCCTTTTCTCCTAAAACAATGCTCCAAACAGTGGACCGAATTGACCATCCTTCAAGAAGTGGAGTCATAAAGTCATTGGTATCAACATGGTACCTAAGCGACCAAACAAAACTCCCTTTCATCATCTCATAGATAGTAAACTCGCTAGAGCCAAAATCATCTCTACGAACAAGAAGTAAACAACTACGCGAATTGAACAATTTCCCTTTTAGATGCAATATGTGAGGTGTTTGTATGGTTATTATCATTGGAAGTATATTGCCATAAGACTTGAAGAAGTTTCTTCCTTGTTGCAAGATTTGAGGGATTTGTATGATTGTTATAATTGGATGATCGGGGTATTCGATATTTAGCTTGTAATGCGTAATGTGGCTATTCTAGATTTCTAGCCAATGTAAGGCATTATTCCAATACATTGCACTATCAAAATGTAGAAAAAAGAAGTAGTTAAATCATGCATTGCACAAGCTCTAAATGCCTTTCTTTAAATAGTAAATTTGTATAAAAATGTCAGAACATATGCGTCCAGCACGCACCACTTCGTAGTAACGTGATTTTGTAGGATCAAATGCCAACCTCAATCCAGCATATCCATAAACATTGGAATCAACATTTGCGTAATCTGGTTCCGGAAGGATTTTCAACAGATTAGTGGATGGATTATATACATAATCAAAAGCGTGCCTCCGCGAACCAGTACACAAAAGCAAACCATACAAGATTGCAATATCTTTACTTTATCAGCTTCCTCAATGGAGCCAAGAGTGAAGGAGTTTTCGATAGTGTATTTTCTTGAGTTAATTCTCGGATTTAACGACATAAAATCACAATCAAATGAAGATCTAATGTGATTAACAAAAAGACCAACAGGAGAATCCAGGCAACGTATCTAGCTGCGTTTAAGGGTAAAAGCAGGGGGTTTGAGAATTTTTAGC
>BQNB010204017.1:0-10722 GCA_026074375.1 Tanacetum coccineum | reverse complement strand
AGCGTTACAATAAAAGAAGTGGATTCTTGGATTGGCCAGCCTCATCTAAAAATCTGCACATAAAAAAGGTCAATAAGATCATGTCAAACATTACTATAATCTGTTGCATAACAAAAAAAGATTTACCTTTGCATCATTTCAATTTTGTTTAATCAAAAATTATGTAAATGGTAACATGTTGACACCTCTATTAGTGAGTGTATTAGACAAATCGATCAATTTTCCACACCATAAAACTTATAGAAACCGAATTAAAAAACGACAGCTAACAAAGGAGATTGAAGCCTGTTAAAAACAGTATAGAAAGCTTCAAGACAAAATACGTAGCAGTAAATTCTGTGTAGACCAGCCCTAATGACAACTTTATTTCTATCGTTAAGTCGGGTTTTTCCCCCTCATAAATATGGTAACTGTTGGTCCCTTGGAATCTGTTGGCTTATCACTTCATAATCACACACACAATTTACTTGAGGTTTAGAGAGGAGAAAGTTTAGAGAGAGAAGTAAACAAAAACAAAATGGTTGAACATTAAGAAAAGAGCAACACCCTCTCCACAAGGAGGAGAGGGATTATATAGTAACAAACATGGGCCGGCCTAGGGTTTAAGTGGGCTTCCTAGGTCGGGCTTGATATCTAACGGGCTTTAAACTTGTAACTAAGGCCCGTTTAGTTTCTAGAATTCCCATGAGCATACACTAGACAAATACAAGATTCGGGAGTCTTAATGACCATTACTTCACATAGTACTGGGTCTAACAATCTCCCCCTAAGGGGTGGTCATTGTATAAGGCTTTACTTCTTGTTTCATTCTTTAGTCTTGAAACCTTGTTGTCTTGGGAATTCTTTTGTATTTCCTTTTGCATGCTTGTGATCATTGATCTTGACCTTTAACTTTAATATACTTTGACAAAATACTAATATCGAGGTCTTTGGCCTTGATTTGTCTTGACTGTTGAGATCTCTAAATCTTTATCCTTGAATCTTTATGCCGCCTTGCGATCTTGTGTCTCTACCCTCATGCTCATTGTCTTAAAAACTTGCTAACAATCTCCCTCAACATGTTCTTTGGTAGGATTACTAGAACTGCATGAGTAATCTTTTCGATGATGTTCTTTTGAGGAAGTGCTAGTACATTAGAGATTGCGGAAGTCTTAGAGGCATGTACTTGAGATTTCATCATGAATTCATTTCTATGGAACATGAGCATGAGGTCTTGAATCTTGAGTCTGGAACGAGGTTGCAACTCCGTTACTTATACCTGAAAATTAATGTTAGTGATAAACAACAGGTATGGACGAATATGGCTTTGTCATTCGTCTTAAGTTCGGTTACATTAACCTCCAGTTCTGTGAGGACCGTTTTACAGTATGACTATTGTACATGTGATATGGTAGATTCAATTTAAAAGAATCTCTTTGACAGGGTTTCCAGCTCAAAGTGTTAGATCCTCTAATGTGATTGCATTAGATTTACTATACTTGCTTGTTCTCATTACCAGAGCGTCTCAAAGCAGACAACACGGTAAAAGTGAATCAGTTAGTTACTTTCTGATTGATTGAGTCGTCAATTCATATACTGGACCATTACCGATATCTAGTTGACACAAGCTTGATTCATATAGAATCTCGCAAGCCACCTACCAAGAACTTGTTTGATGTTAACTCAAGCAGGATTTCCATTGTCATTATGAATACTAAAGAGCACACTCTGATGTTCTAGCAGTATCACAAGGATAGTGCGTAGGACTCTTTGATACCAAATGTTGTATAATGATGTACGACATTTTGTATATTGGAATTTGTGTCTTAGTGTAATTTTTGATGGATCTCGATGGCTCTAGACTCTATGAGTGCACATTTGTTATTTGGTAAACGGAGGCTGGAGCAGACTGCCACCTTTTCAATATCAACGATCTCGGAATGAGAAAGCCGATAGAAACGTGTTGATCTCTGTGAGAAATGAAACAGAAATCTTTTGAGAGATTCTGAGTGGCAAGGGAAGGTTGTGCATTGCATCACTAGGTCCATGATGTCAGTCTTCAATATCAGAATCATCTTTGTGATTACCGATAGATTATGTATTAACCCGGTTTCTGCTTAAGGTTGTATGGAGGGCTTCTTTATTTACACCCTTTATCCTTGAATTTTTTTTATTCTTCAACCCTTTCAGTGCTTACCGAGACTTCATGACTAGTGCTACTAGTTCCATCTCAGTCGGCACTATTCCCTTATTCTCAATTTACTCCTTTTTTTCAATCATACCTAGGACTTCTACTCTATCTAATGGAGTGTTTCTGGGTAGATCCCTCCAATTCTGGCTGGATCATGGAACGAGTAAACCTAACCTTAACCGCCTTATAACTCCTTGAGAAGTAACAGTTGGTCGGTCTTTAGGGTATTGCCATGAGGATCCATAAAACCATTTGATAAAAATCAATCAACGTATCTGAGAAATCATTTAAGACACATTAAGAGTTTCCAGAATTACTAAAAATCTCCCCTACACATATGCACCATATTATGGAAGTGTTTTGCACATGCGAGGATTGGGAACACACTTATAGATTGAAAATCGTATCCATATTAAGCTTTATTGATCACTTTTTTATTACTATACCTTACCCCTCAAAAATTTCATAGTGTTGACAATGTTATTGGAAAATATCAGTAAATTTAAAAACAAGTTAATGTCGGCTAATTCACATGAGACTAATCTAATTATTGGGAGAACAGAGAGCATGCTGAATGAATTTTACCCCTTTTTATTATTATACTCCCCTCAATAATAGATTAGAGTGAAAACTTAGAGTGGGAGTTTGTTGAGCACACAATTTTGAAAGAATTTGAAAATTTCTTTTTGAAAATATCTTGAAAAATTATGCTCAACAGGAAAATGATTTTATATTTATCTTATTAATTATCATTTCCTTGGTGCTTCTCTTGAGCATTCACAAACTTTGAATGTTTGTATGACATTTCTCAAGACCGAGAAGATATGAACTTCTCGTTGTTTAGGATAACTGAACATAAATGAACATTTTCCTTTCTTTAGAGACCGAGTCCTAAGCTGTACTTAGAACTCGTAGAGAAAATTTGAAGAGACATGTTTTGAAAACATTTAGAAACTCTCGCTCGAAACTTCATTTATACACCCGTGTCCCAATATAAATCACATTTCTAGTGCGTAAATGTTATCGATTTACGAGAGATATGTCGGAGAAGATTATTTTTGGTATTTTGAAAATTTTTTGATTTTGTATTTTGCTTTTATAGGTTTTATAATTTTATATTTTCTTTTTCTTGGTTTTATATTTTTGTATTTTGTTTTCTGATAAATATATACAAAGAATTACTATGATTTTGCAAGACGTTCAAGCTTCCGTGGAGACAAACTGCGCATACCAAGGCGACAAACCAAATAATTTAACCTATCCACTGGAAGGGATTTGGTAAAGAGGTCGGCCAATTGGTAATCAGTCTTGACAAAATACAGTTCAATCGTACCCTTTTCCATGTGTTCCGTTATGAAATGGTAGCGGACAGTGATGTGTTTGGTTCTTAAGTGTTGGACCGGGCTGCAGGATATGGCTATGACGGATTTCAAATCACAATAGATAGAAATATTGTTGAAATGAAAGCCATAATCTGTTAACTGTGTTAGCATCCAAAGGACTTGGGCACATCAAGCGAATAGAGACACATATTCTGCTTCCACGATTAACAACGCCGTACAGTCTTGCTTTTTCAAGGACCAGCCCACCAGCTTTTCGCCTAAGAATTGAGTTCCACATGAAGTACTCTTGAAGGTGTCTTTACATCCCGCATAATCAACATCTGAAAATCCAGTTAGTTCAAAACCAGAATCCTTTGTATACCAAAGAACCATATTAACGGTTCTTTGGAGATAAAGATCCTTTTAACCTCCTTGAGGTGCTTCTCGGTGGCTTAGCCTAGTACCGAGCACATAATAAGTAACATGTATAATGTTCGGTTTGCTAGACGTAAGATACATTAGGGGACCAATCATGCTACGATATTTCGTTGCATCGACTATAGTCACATTCTTGTCAAGGTCAAGCTTGTCTTTGATCTCCATTAGAGTTCCAACAGGATCACAAGTTTCCATTCCATATTTTTTAAGGATTTCTAACACGTAGTTGGACTGGTTTATGAAGATGCCATGAGGGGATTGGTTAACTTGTAAACCAAGGAAAAACGTCATATCCCCCATCATCGACATTTTGAAGCGGCTTTTCATAAGGTCAGCAAATAGTTAGGTATACCTATAGGTTGTAGAACCAAAGATAATATCATCTACAAAAACCTGTACCACTAAGATGTCATCGTCGAAGCGTCTTATAAATAGCGTTGGATCAATAGTGCCTTTGAAGAAGTGATTCTGTAGGAGAAACTTTGATAATTCATCGTACCATGCCCTTGGTTTTTGTTTAACCCAATAGTGGCCTTCTTTAAAAACTAGAATACAATACTTGATTATCATATCGATGAAACCTTCAGGTTGACACATGTACACGTCTTCTTTTAACATACCATGCAGGAAAGCAGTTTTTACGTCCATTTGAAACACGATGAACGATTTATGTGCAACATATGCCAAAAATATCATGATAGCTTCAATTCTAGCAACCAGTGCGAAGGATTCTTCAAAATCTATTCTTTCCTCTTAGCGGTACCCTCTCACAACCAGACGAGTCTTGTTTCTAATGACCGTGTTCTCTTCATCATGTTTGTTTTTGAATAGCCATTTCAATGTAAGGGGTTTTATGTTGTCTGGTGTAGGAACTAACACCTATACATTAAGCCTTTTGAACTGGAGAAGCTCTTCTTGCATTGATTCAAACCATACAGGGTCAGTTATAACCTCTTTGTCATTTTTTGGTTCCATAATCCTCACAGTTAATGCATACATGCACATGTCACCATCTGTTCGCAGTTGATTCCTTGTCAAAACTGGTCATGAGGGTTCTCCTATCACTTGTTCTAGAGGGCGATCCTATCACAAATATTCGTGAGGATAAGGTTGATAAAACGTATGCATGTTCGATGGATCCACATATTGTAAAGATGATGATTCAACGCACTTGTGGATGGTGGAGCAAATGGATTTACAAACATGTTTCCATCAAGCATAACATTTGGAACATTATCAGCAACTGTTTCAGGTTAGAGTGGAGCTTGATTATCTTGTTGTTGAACATGTTGTTATTATGTTTCGAGCTCGTCAATATCCTGTGAAGTGTTTAGAATATTTGTAGCATGAGAGGATGAATTTGTTGGTGTTGGTGTAGTGTCTGCTGTTGTTGTAAGATGCCGTTGGAGTCTAAAGAACTTGAGGTGCTTAAGCAGCCAAAGCAGTTCTTGTAGCAGCTGATGGTTGACTACAAATGTAATTATCATACATAGCTTCGAACAGTAAATCCAATTCATGTTTAGTTGTTATTGTTAATGGAGCATAAGTAAGATCGAGTCCTGAACTGATTTCTCCAGAGGTCATGCTTTGAAGCCTAGGTTTTGAACTGCGTTGTTTAAAAGCCATAGCTGAAAGCTCATCAAATGTCACATTTATTGTCTCTATGATTTTCTTTGTCCTTTGGTTGTAAACTCTGTAAGCACAAGAATTAGCGGAATAACCAATGAAAAAGCCAATGTCACCTTTTGTACCAAGTTTCCCAATGTCTTCAGGATCATTCTTGGGATAACAGAGAGCCCCGAATACATGAAGAAAGGAAATATCCAGTGTTCTACCGTTAATGAGCTCATATGGTGTTATGTTGAAACAACGGTGAATAATGGAGCGGTTTTGAGTGTAGCACGCAGTAGCAACTACTTTAGCCCATAAGAATAACGGCACACGAGAGAAAATCAACATTGTTCTAGCAGCCTCCACTAACGTCCGGTTTCTTTGTTCCACGACTCCATTTTGTTGAGGTGTTCTGACAGAAGACGCTTGGTGAGAGATGACAACACTATCAAAGTATTCCTTAAGTACTTGATTCTTAAATTCTGTGCCGTTGTCAATTCTTACAATAATAACTGGAGCTTACAGTAGAACTGTAATTTTCTTGAGAAAGGTTTTAATTTCCTCTGGTGCTTTATCTCTTGATCTGAGAAAGTGTACCCACGTGTAACGAGAGTAATCATCTACAATCACCAGAACTTACCGCTTACTGTTTATGCTTTCAACTCTCATTGGACCACACAAATCCATATGAAGAAGGTGTAACCTTTACTTAGAATTTGGAACAGGTTTGGGTGGGTTAGATACCTTTTTTCTTTTTCCTTTCTCACATGAGGGATAAAGATGTTCTTTATGATATTTGAATTTCAGAAGACCGGTGACGAGATCGTTTTTAGCAAGGTCATTTATGGTGTCAAAGTTAAGGTGGGATAAACGTTGATGCCATAACCAAGACTTGGTAGAAGTAGCACGAGCCATGAGGCAAATTGGAGAAGCAGAGGCCATTTCATGGAGATTGATAGTGTAAAGGTTTGTTGTGCGATTCCCTTTCAACAAATCAATCTCCTTTTAAGAGATTCTGACAAAAAGGTGTTCCTTCTGAAAGCGACCTCTAAATCTGAATCACAAAACTTCCCAATCGAGAATAGGTTGTGCCCCAGGCCCTCAACGAAATAAACTTTAGTGATCAATATATTTCCCCATTGAAGATCATCGTAACCTAAATACAACACATGATCATTTCCAAAGCAAAACAGTTCCCTAAAAACTTTCAGACAAAATTGATGAGAAGCTTTAGATTCCTAGTCATATGCTTGGAACAACCCGAGTTGATGCACCATAAAAAAATTTAGATAACCTGCCAAGAAAAGAAGTGGAATTTAGAAACTGTTTGATTGTAGGTCTGAGGTTAAAAAAAGGGGGTGGTTTTAAGAAAAAAAAAAAAAACAAAAAAAAAACCCAAAAAAATTGTTTTTGTTTAAAAATTAAAAAATTTTCACCGATTAGAATTATCAGATTGACCCTTAGAGGCCTGTTAGATTTTATTATTTTGCCATTACAGTTAAAAATTCTTCCAGTTGGTGACTGCTTACGACAAATACTAGGTTTACTAGGTGTAGGTGAAGCAAGTCTTTCTTTGGAGCCTACTTTCTTAGGTTTCTTAACATTTGGCTTTTTTTCTTTTGATTTTCAGTTTTTGAAACATTTGCCTTTTGTTTCTTACTACGATAATTCATGCCATTCACATAATTAAGCACACATACATCATGATTACAGTAATTAAACATTGCTTACACATAGCACAAACAACTTCTTATTTATCATTTCGAATAGCAAGCTTAACGTTATTACATTCAGATGACATATGTTTCTTATTCTTAGAAAGCAGTAAATTCCTATGGTGTTCAAACTTGATTTCAAGAATATTTAAAAACTAGACGCTATGGACTCATGGGAAGTACGACTCATCCACTAGAACAAACTATAAGAGAAGTTTAAGGCAGAAGTGGTCAACACTCCTAAAGAACTCAGGTTTTTAATACACTTTACGCTGACCTGATTCTCCGCTTCTTTGTGCGTGTGATTAGAGTCACCGTGAACCATGGCATGTCACTACAGTGTCATTATTAAAGGTTTTTAAAATTAGTGCTACAAAGTTGTTTTGCATGCCTCTTTGTACACACTTTTAACACATTGATGTGCATACCCCTTTTGAAAATTTTAAGTCAATGCCATCCAACCAAGAACACATGCATTTGGCTTAGACTCTCTGGTCAGACCTTAAGGTCATTCCAAATCACATAGAAATTACAGTTCACTGGTCAGACCTCTAACTATTTTTGTACGTTCTTGCTTAGTCGACTTAAATCCGGTTACCTGGTCAGACCTCGAACTTGAGGCATAAGATGAGAACTAAACATGCTCATGACATTATTATATGATTACTAATGTTATGACCGGTCTCATAAATCTAAGAGTTACATTAAATGAAATTAACGCTCGTCGCTTACCTCTTGCCCTACTTGATTTCTCACTGGTCAGACCTTTGGTTACTAAGTAGGAGGTCAAGTTGGATCCTAATCTTAATTAGTAAATTAATTGGGTAGTTAATTCTATTGAGAATTTAATTATTGAAAATACTAATAAATTGAACTTTTTCGAAATTGTAGATGACTACCACCATAGTAAACAATTCGTTATTCAGGTCGTTGTTTGAAAAACAAAAATTGACATGAAACAACTTTATGATATGGTATCGCAATCTTAGGATTGTGCTCTCTACTGAAGACAAGATACCATTCCTAGAACAGCCAATACCTGTTCTGCCAGTTCCTCCTCAGGGACAAGCAAATCCTCCTGATGTCGTAACCACGCATCAAGCTTGGGTTAAGGCTCAGAAGGAAATTGTTGGGCTTATGCTTATGACCATGGACCCAGAGATCCAAAAGACTCTAGAGCACCTTGGTGCATATGATATGCTCAATGAACTGAAAACGTTGTATGTACAACAGGCAGATCAGGAGCTTCTTCAAACCGTGCGAGAATTCCACGCGTGCAAACAAGAAGAAGGGCAGTCTGTTAGCTCTTACGTTCTAAAAATGAAGAGCTATATAGACAACTTGGAGCGTCTTGGCCATGCTATGACTCGAAACTTATCTGTCAGCCTTATCTTGGTTTCACTAAGGAAGGAATACGATGGTTTTGTGCAAAATTACAACATGCATAGCATGGGGAAGACAGTTAATGAGTTGCATGCTATGCTGAAGCTACATGAGCAAACTCTTCCTCCAAAAGAAGTTGCACCTGCATTACATGCTATAAGAGCAGGAAGGATCCAGAAAAACCAGAAGAAAAAATCGCATAAGGCTGCAAAGGGGAATCAAGGGAAAGGCAAAGCGAAGATGGGCTATGCACCTGTGCAGGCGCCACCTTTTGCTCCCAAACCCAAGAATCCTCCAACACCCAAAAAGGATAATCCAGCAAAGGACGCGATATGCCACCAATGTGGTGAGGTGGGTCACTATAAAACACATTTTCTCTCTCTAGAAAAACTCTCTCATGTGTTTCTCTCTCTAGAAACTAGCCAAGTCCAAGAATCGATCCCGTGCTATGATATAGGATATACCACAATTGGTATCAGAGCTTATGGGATGATTAGATCGTGTGTAGGTGCGATTTCTTGCTTGTTTTTGATCAAAAAGTGTACCATTGAAGGCTCCTAGCTCGTTTTTTTAAGTTCTCCGAATTTTGTTGTTTATATTGATAAAGTTTGGGTGTTTCTAGTTGCTATTGCCTTGTGGTACTGTGTTGTGCAAAAGAAATCAAGCAAAAACATTCAAAAGGGTGATTTATAAGTGATTTTGTGTGATAAAAGTCGTTGTTCTTCGTGGAGGGTTGCCAGAATTTCTTCACGGCGGTTTGCTTAAATATAATATTTTATTAAGTAGGTTACCAACTCTCTGACACACGGCGGGTTGCTTAGGTGGCGAGTTGTTTTATACTAAGCAGCGAGTTGCTTACCAGCGGTTTGTTTACCAACGGTTTGAACAGGTTATCAGCGGGTTGAATAATTTAATAGCAAATATCTAAAGGAAACTCTGGCGGTTTGTAAACTCAACGGCGGTTTGATTAAAATATAGGCGGCGGTTTGTATTCCTTCTTCGTGGCGGGTTGCTTGGCAGCGAGTTATGTTCGGCGAGTTGCCTTAAAATTCCACCGGCGAGTTGCCTTATTTCTTTGCAGCGGTTTGGTAGCCTCTGGCGGCGAGTTGAGCTTCTGTCTTAGAAATTTAAAATATATCAAACTCGGGATTTAATATCACTAAAACAAAATACGAATACGTTAACCTCGCCACTTTTAACGTATACTCACTAATCATTGATCGATCAAAACATATCATATCATAATAATACAAGATGTCTAGTATGCAAGAAGACATCCAGTGTGCCAGTTTTGATACACGCCCACCATTGCTTGATAGAACGGACTTTGAATCTTGGCAACAACGTATACGTTTGTACTGTCTAGGAAAGGATAATGGAGAGAATATTATGAAGTCCATTAAAGAAGGACCATTTCATATGGGAACGGTCTCAGATGTTATTACTGGAGGAACTAAGGGTGCAGTTCAACAAGGTCCAGTACGTGCTAGAGTTCTTAATGACCTTTCAGCTGAAGAAAAGGAAAGGTATAAAGCTGACATTCGTGCAACCAATATCCTACTTCAGGGTATACCAAAGGACATCTACTCACTCATCAATCACTATACTGACGCCAAAGACATTTGGGAAAACATGAAGATGATTCTGGAAGGTTCTGAGTTAACAAAGGATGACAGGGAATCTTAGTTATACGATGAATTTGAACACTTTCGTCAAATCAAAGGAGAAACCATTCAAGGATACTACGTTAGGTTTACGAAGCTCATTAATGACATGAGAATCATCAAGATGACCATGTTACCTGAGTGGAGTAGATTCATAACTAAAAGTTTGTGAACAACATGTTACCTGAGTGGAGTAGATTCATAACTGAAGTCAAACTTAACAGAGGTTTGAAAGAGTCAAACTTTGATTAGATGTATGCCTACTTGAAGTAACATGAGGTGCATGCTAATGAGAACAGAATTATGATGGAAAGGTTCATTCAACCAAATAATGATCCTTTGGATGAGTATCATGAAGTACACGAGATGCAAAACGATGTACAACACAACTACGCTGTTGACTCTGATGCTGACTATAC
>BQNB010204016.1:0-10722 GCA_026074375.1 Tanacetum coccineum | reverse complement strand
AAGAATAACCATGAGGGGCCAACTTTGCCATTTCCATAAACCTATACCCTGTCACTCTCTTTTTTCATAACAATTTTTCCCGCCAATGTCTTTCCCCAAACACAACTCACGGGTGTGTAACCCCGTTTTTACCCTGTAGACTACCACCACCACCATGGGTAATCACTTCCCCCCTCCTCCACTAAACTTTCCCAGCTGTAAGATTGCCAAGTTGGCAATCTCATAACTCCCTAAGCTCATATCGACGACCAAGATGACCCAAACAAGTACCAAGAAAGATCAATGGCCAAGATTGGAGGCTGTGAACCACTCACAAAACAAACACACCTTTGTTTGTGTGTCTACAAGAAAGCACAAAGTTAGAAGACACAAGGAAGACTTAGTCGTTTTTTTCTCCCTATTTAAGAACATTTGTAACAGCCATTGTGGCAAGTAGTTTTTAAGTTTTAAGTAAATTTTAAGTTTAGTTTTCTACAAGTAGTTTTTTTTAGTTTGTTGTATTTCAGTTTAAAGAATTTGTATTTGAAATTCACTTTGATGAAATTGAGTTAAGTTTGTGTTGATTGTGTTCTAAAAGCTTTTTAATCTCTTAATTTAACCTATCTTTGCAATTCTGTTTGTTTTTTTTAAAACACTTTAAAGAAAATTTAAGAAAAAGGGCAAGGTTACTGTTTGATTAAAAGAGCTTGGAAGAATGAGCAAATTTTGGATGGCTTGTTGGGTTTATGACTTAGTTTAGCTTAATTATAAGCTGGGTAGGTTTAGAGCTTATTTAAGTCTGCAAGGGATCCTTTTTGACAAAAGGATCAAAGGTACTTTACTTTCAAGTTTGCTTATTTACTGTAGCAATAAGCTCATTTAGCTTATTTCCTAGCTTATTGTGTTTATTAGTGATACTTTATGTCTAAAATTGTTTTTAATGTTCTTTATTTCATTTATATGCAACACTAGTTAAAACTGCCAAGTTAAGTCATTTCTGTCCTAGCTTAATGTCTAAACTTAAGTGCTTATTTGACTTATTTGTTTAGCTTATTAGTGTTTATTATAGCTCAAGTATCATTAATGCTTCAAAAACTTTAGTTTAAAACAGGTTTTATAGCTTTTTAAAACCACTTTCAAAAGTTAAGGGGGTGTTTGGGTGAACCTTAAAAACGGGTCAAAATGATATTGTCCATGGGTTGAGGTATCTTAGTGAGTTTTAGCTTAATCTTTTAAGCTCATTTAAACTGTTTTCAAAAGTTTTAAAGGATCAAAATGGTTTTTCAGAGTTTTTAAATCCATTTTCAAAACTGTGAGTATTTTAAGAAATCCCCAAGTGCTTATTTAATTAAGCACTTGGATTTTGAGTTTGAGCATCAAAAAGTGTGTGCTTTGTGTGTACAAAAAAGGCTGTTAAGCAGCTTTGTTCTTTTGACTTTATAAGTCAAAAATCACCAAGCCTTTGGTGGCAGTTTTAAAAAGCCCAAAAGACCTTTTTCACTTATCAAATTCAGCAAGTAAACCCTTTTTTTTAAGCTCAAAACTTGTTGCACAAGTCCATAAGCTAGGAGACTTAATCTGTTTTTAGTTAGCTTTTCAATTTGACGTATTTTGACAGCTTTTAACAAGCTGTCAAATAAGCCCATAGTTTTAAGCTTAAATCTCCCCTGGTGCAAAGGGGAGATTTTGAGCTCCTTTTTCTTGGTTTTTAAGTGTGTATAAGCCCAAGTTATTGGCTTATTTCAAGAACCTATAAGCTCTTGTATAAGCTGTAAGTTTTCAGACCTTATTAAGCTTATTTGATGGCTTATTTTTAAGTCCAAACCTTGCTTTTGGCTGTTTTGAATGCCTTAGGTGTAGGGACTGCTTATTTTACTTTAAGCTTAGTCAGCTTATCTTATAAGCTCTTCTTAGCTTTTAGTAGATTTTTAGGTTAAGTTAGATAGTTAGTTTGCTTATTTCCCTTTAGCTAGCTTATTTGAATGTCCCAAATGACTTAAGCTTTTAAGCCCTTTTGCCTTTTAAGCATTCTGTCATCATAAGCTTCTCTCACCTTATTTACTTTAAGCTTTTAGCTTTTTAAGCTTATTTAGGATGGTGTAGACCCCTCTTAGCTTATTTTAGCCTTAGCACTAGCTTATTTCGACCCTAAGCCCAAAAAGACTTAGCATTTTTTGCCTTTAAGCCATTTAAGCTATTCTGCCACTTTTTAAGCTTATTTTTAAGCTTATTGACAGCTTTTCTCAAAAAGTTGTAGAAGACAAAGTTGTTAAGCCCCACGAGCTTAACAACTTTGCTTCTTTGAGTTTTCGAAAAAAAAAGGGAAAGACAATTGGTCCGGGTGAGCAAGACTCGAACCCGTGACCAATCGATACATTCCCCTTTTACACACACTCCTTACCACTGCGCCCTTGGGTCTTTTTCGTTAAAGACTCAAGGGCTTTACTACTTAAGGGAGTTTTGGCTTATAAGTATAATAAGCTGAAATAGCTTATTTACGGGCTTATTTGTTAAGCAATTTTTCGTGTTTTATTTTTCGTAGGATTGTTAAGGTGTAAAGTATTTTTAGAAAATTTTTCAGAATTTTTCGAAATAGTTTAATATTTTTTATAATTTAATTTCGTTAAAAGTTTATTTAATTCATAAAAAATACAAAAATTATCAAAAAAATATTTTGCTTTTTTAGAAAATTTTCTTTTGTCATATAGTTTGTAGGAAAAATACAAAAATTTTCGTAGGGTCATTTTTACACTGTCCCCTTTTTGAAAGAACGGTTCCGGCGGTGCGGGATTTTGTTTTGACTCGTTTTTGGGTCAAACGAACTCCGTTTTCGGTCTAGTCTTTTTCATTCTTCGTTATTTGGTCCCTAGAGTAGTTTAGAAGTGAAAAATTCTTCGTAGGGTTATTTTTAAAGATTTTAGGTTTTTCCCCCTTTGTTCGGGATTCGTGCTTCCGTTTTTCAGCTTAATTTAGTAATTTTTAGGATTTTCTTAAACGTTTTGTCGTTACATCATCCTAATTTGACTTTTTCAACCTCTCAAATCAATTCCTTCCTTCAAACTCAAATCTTCGACTGTATCGATTTTCCATTCCAGCCTCGTTGGGGATAAACGACCCGGGAACACTCTATACTACTTCTCGGTATCATTGATCTTGTTGATTTTTAGACTAATATATATTTTATATTTTATTATATATTATATATATAATATATATATATATATATATATATATATATATATATATATATATATATATATATAATAATAATATATATATAAATAGTGGGAAAACAACCAATCAAGACATCAAATAACTCACTTTATATCATCATTTATCCCATGTTTCTTACCCATTTTTTGTATAACTATTGCATGAAATGATACTTAATTGCTTAAAGTTGTTATTTGCAATAATTATGGAGTAAATGGTGAAGTTATTCTAAAAGGCAGGCATTTTGGAGCTTAAACGAAGAAATCTCAAGATAGTGTTCTGACAACCTATACGCCGTATCCATCAAGGAAGATATGGCGTATCTGTGCCTGCACTTCACAAGAAACCATGAAGAATTAAAGAGCAATACGTCGTATCCAGAAGACTCTATACGACGTATTAAAGATTATTTGAAGATTCTAGAAGATATTGAACGTGGTCCCTACTCCAAGAAACCCTTGATATGCCGTATTAACCTCAACCAATACGGCGTATCAAAGAATTTCCAGACACTATAAATACAAATCCCTAAACATGAGTTTAGGGTGTGCTTGAACATATTTTCAATATACTAACCAAAAAAGTCAATTTTCAGAAGACAAGAAGAGCAAAGAAGGTCAAGTAACACGCTTAATTCCATAGGAAACACCTTGTAATCATCTATACTCTAATAATCGTTTGATTTTTAGTATCATTTATTTAACTTGATTAATTTACCTTGGTTGATTCGATTATTATTCTTGTATTCATTACAATGATTATTGGCTAATACTTTTAGGTATTAGCCATGTTTATGAAGATTTAAATGTTTGGTTTGTTTATCTCGATTGCTTAATTTATGGTTGATTGTTGATTATGTTTGTCAACTTATACTCGTTTACGTGCTTAAGTATGCGACCTATTATTCAACTGGATCTAGGAATGCAAAATATCATGCTAGCTAGATACCGTGATAGCTCTCCATATCCGCAATTTATATATCTAGAATCATAGAATCACAAATAATGACCTATCCTTGCCATTGGTTTAGTGAACAAGTTGGACTAGCAGGTGACCTGGGATCAACAAATGACGTTCTGATTCCCTTGGTAAGGACTTAGACAATAGACTACTAGTATATAAGGAGTCGTTAAGCAGTAAGTTAGTAAAGTCTCATTGAACTAGGGTTTAATAAGATCACCATTATCAATCTCCTAAGATAGATTATAATCAATAAAAGCTTGCTTTATGCGGATGCGTTTAGTTGTGACAGAATTAGCTTGTCTAGGTTTTAGGAAGAAGTACCGCCTAAATCTAGGAATGATATGCCCCTCGAGATAAGTCAATCATTGCACTGATAAACAAACCTGTGTTTTAATTGGATTAATCAAGGTTAATACAATTTCCTTAATATTGGCTTGATCGCTCTTCTATCTTCTGATTGTCTGCTTGCATGTGTTATCGTGTCTAAAATAGGTTTAAGTTAACACCAAAACCTGTGCCAATCTCTCAGACTAAAAACCCCCCTTCACGTTAGAATTAGGTTTAGCATAGGTTTAACTTAGAATTACCTTAGATTAGAACTAACATATATAACTAAAATTCTGGTAGACTTAGGAATTAACACTCTCGCTCTTAGTGATCGACACTTTACTTACCAACAAAGCTATAACTGATTGGGTACACTGCCCGTTAGTGTTGTTTTTAGGTATTGTCGGCAAAATATAAATGCAAAACTTGATAATAAATAATACCTATGCACGACGACACATCAAGTTTTTGGTGCCGCTGCCGGGGAGTAAAGTTGTTTAATTCTTGTTTTTATTAGTATTTTAGTTCTAACTTTTAATTAATCTAGATTTAGTGTAATCTAATTTGAGTCTTAGTGTCGGGTTATCCATTTCACCTAAAGTTTTTATAATTTTGTTTGTGTGTTTGTTTTACTTTTCTGTTTTATATTTGTACACTGTTCTGGTCGAACAATAGATACGACGTATTCACCAGTTAAATACGGCGTATCAACCTTTCTAAACCAATACAGCGTATTCCATTCAAAAAGTTAATACGGCGTATTCTATCAATTGAATATGGCGTATCGACTGTCTGATATAGCAGCAGACTTTAATTTTTGTATTCCCTTTTCGTACTTAGTTTTCTATATTTTTCTTTCTTCGAGCATATCCTACTGATTGTTTATCCTCTGTTTTAGGTAGTGCATGACAAGGAGCCCAAACAAAGATCTCGTCCAACCTTTTGAAAACCCTGAATGAGTGTTTCGATCGTCAAGGAAGCTCTCTAAGACATGGAGTCTTGACTATTTAAGTTTACCAGAATTCTACTTTATTTCTGATCTCGAAGATCAGTTGAAGAAGTGGAAACAAAAACAATATGGGAACCAACTATGGAGGAATACATGACCAGGTCCCGAGATGGTTATGGGTCGAGAATTGCTAGGCCTAAGATCGATGAAAAGGCCCAATTTGAGCCGAAAGGTCAATTTCTCAAAGAGCTTCATGATAACACTTTTCATGGATCAGATAATGAAGATGCCAATGAATATACTAAGAAAGTTCTTGAGGTTGTTGATCTATTCCATATCCCTTACATAACTCAAGATCAGGTAATGCTTCGAGTTTTCCCTATGTCACTTACTGGAGCCGCGAGTCGTTGGCGAAGAAATGAACCAGCTGGTTCAATCAAAACTTAGGAAACTCTTAAGGAGAAAGTTTTGAGCAAGTATTGTCCACCTGCCCGAACTATTAAAAAGATGGAGGAAATCTGTAATTTCTGACAAGATCCAAATGAAACTCTTTACCAAGCGTGGGAACGATTCAAGGTTCTTTTGTTGAGATGTCCTCAACACTACTTAACGGATATGCAGGAAGTGATCTTATTTTATAAAGGATTAGATGTACATACTAGACAGATTCTTGATTCCAAAGGTGCCATACCATCTATGAAAGCTATTGATGCTAAGAAAGCCATCCAAGACATGGCTGATCATTCCTAAAAATGGCATAATGGAACGTCTACTAGGTGTAGAAGTACTAAAACTTCTGACCGAGTTGCTGCTATTCAAGCTCAACTTAATAACCTTAGATGGGAAATCAAGAAAGTAAATGAAAAAGTGTATGCTGCTCAAGTAGATTGTGAACTATGCAAGGGACCTCACTACACAAAGGATTGCCACCTAAAAAAGAAGGAAAAACTATTTGGATTAAAATACTTCATGATGATCTTAAATTTACTACTGCTAAGGTTTGTGTTACTGCTGCTAAGTTAAGTTAGTTTTGTTCAGTAATCTTAATGAAAAATATGCTAAGTAGTTAGTACTGCTAGTGTAACTTACTACTGCTAGTGTAACTTAGTACTGCTAGTATATATTAGTACTGCTAGAGTAAAGTTAGTACTGCTAGTGAAGATTGAAGAAAATATTCTAAGTAGTTACTACTGCTTGTACACAGTTAATTCCGCTGGTGTATAAGTTACTACTGTTTGTTAAGAGTTAATGTTGCTGGTATAAAGTTACAACTGCTGAAAGATTACAACTACTAAAAGAAAAAGATTTCTTGAAGATCAAGATTACTTATGAGATAAGGATTGTTATTTATAGAATAGATCTTTGAGAATAATCTAAGTTTTTTTAACACCCCCAAATTTACACGCAGCGGAACCAACAATTTGGGTGTTAAATAATAGCATAATAGTCATAAGATATAAAGAACGACTCAATGAGACGTTTTAAAAACAAACAACCATTCCATTCCATTATTATCAGAGTTCAAAAGCGTAGTCCCAAGAGATCATTACCATACATAAATTAAGTTTGATTTAACCAAACTAAAACAAGTTTTTAACGAGGAATGGGTTTTTAAATGGTGGACAAAAGTTTAGCGCAAATCCTCCTCATCAGTGCCTCCAAGCCTTCGTACTTCAATTACCTGAGATGAAACATGCTAAAAAGTCAACACGAGGTTGAGTGAATTAATAGGTTTGATAATTGATAAAAGAGTTGAACACAAGCATAATAATTATCATATGCATCATATAGAATTGTTGATCAGACAAGCTAATAAACAACAGTTGCATTAAGCTCGCGACACCGATCCCATTGACGAAATCCATAATCAATAAATAATATAATGAATGCCCCCAGGCTAGGTATTTTCGTCATATACCTACTTACAAATCTCCATACAATTATGTAGTACAATTGGGAGGTGTCACTTTTTGGATTAAAACTCCCAAAATCCGATCTCGGTTGTCAAGCCCATAGCGATATTCATAGTATGAGCGGCTATCAATCATAGGTAGTTGGACTGGCTCCGATTGGGGTCTTATGGACGAACGCTACTCAAGCAACAACATAGCTTCACATACAGGGTCCAAGCATAGCGAGGAAAAACTACTTGTGTTTAGTTTTATAAAACTAGCATGCATCTCCCTCGCGGGGTTAAGAAAAAATACTTATAAAGCGACGGCTATGAACTCAACGTAAGTCAAGTAACACGATGAAGATCGATGAGCTGAGTATAAGAATCGAGAGTATCACCATACAATCACCGAAAACCTATAGGAGATGACGGCGACTAGTAAAATATAAAAATAAAAACAATGCGTACGAAAATTTAACAATTATGGGATATGTTTCTTAGATATATGCGTGGCGTTGCACCTTGACTTAACTAAATGGTTTTATTCCAAAATATGCCTAATAACTGAGTATTACTAGTTATACTTAAACTTATAATAAGTTTATATATTAATTTTTTTGTTATTATCATATTGTGTATTTATATGTTATTAGTAAAAGACCGTAAACTTAGTTTCTGATTTGACCAGTTTTTAGATAGCATAATATATAATCCGTAAGGGCTTATGAATATGAGTTTTCGCTATGGAAAGCTATTTGAGTTAGTTTTAATGAAGCATTAACCCAATCATATCCCTAAACTTTACCAATCAATTGGATTGGCTATTTTCAATGACAGACTACCAAAACAGAATGATAGCCAAATATTCACTTTTACGAAAAACGGCCATAAATCAAACATCCGGATAGCCAATCAAAGTTGAGGTCAAGTGCTTGCAGTTTCCCTATGATATCTAGTATAATTCCTATGTTTTAAAAACCCAACCTTTAGTTCAGTTATTTTTGTAGAAAAACAGTTTATCCTAATCGATCAAGGTTCAGATTTGACCTAAGTTGCGTAATTTTGCCTTATCTCACTTCATCCGACCAATTGGTTGGAGAATCCACTAACTAATAGAGCTGAGACATATACTATCTAACCATATGTAATTTAATCATAAGACACAAGCCATCTTTTTTAAAGTTATGATTTAAGTTTTGTTACTGCCTAAACCTGTCTTCAAAATCGACAATTAAATCATCCAAAACTTGTAATAAATCAACTTCTCTTAAAACTTTTATAAACTTCTTTTTAATCATCATCTACCCACATGCAATGCCATACTAACCTAAAACACCCTCAAGATCATAATCACATATATATTTACAGAACTTAAACATCCATGATCATGGATTAAAATTAAAGAAAACAAGAAATAAAAGATAAAACTAACAAAAGAAAGATTAGGGCTTACAAAAAGAGAGATTTAGGCTAGTGAATCAAACAAGAACACCCTTCTCTTGAGGGGCTGAATTCGAACCAATGAACACAAGGTTAACAATCTTCTAACCTTCCCCTAATGGTGATAATACTCTTCTAACAAACCCCAATCAAAACCCTCAAGAAACCTCAAGAAAATAAGCCCTAACTTCTCCAAATCTTCAAGAAAGACTACCAAACTTTGCAAGAGGCTTTGGGATAGTGTTAAGAGAATAAAAATGAGATGTAAAATTTTGTATGATGGTGGTGTTGGTGGCACTAATTTTGGCAGCAAGGAAGGACCAAAAGAGAGGAGAAGAGATTTAGAACTAGGTGAAAATGAAGAGACTTGCATGTATTGAGAAATGAAAGAAATGATTGTGTTATAGAAAGTTGAAAAAGGAAAAGTGTTTGAGTGTGTGTGTGTATAAAAGTAGGGCATGGTTTTAGAGTAGGATTGAGTAGCATATAAGGTAATAACATGCAAAGGGGAAAGAAAAAGGCTAGGTTTGATTGGTGTTGGGTTTTTGGCCAAATAAGATGAGGAGGTGCATAATGATTGTGTTTGGTTTATTTAAAAGCAATAAGTATGGGAGTTTTATTTTACCATAAATATGTAATTGTGTGTATAAATAAGGAAGTAAGTAATGTGTATCTTTAAGAAAAGTTTACATATCTATATATATGGGTGAGTGTGGTTCGGCTGAAAAAGAAAAGGGGAGGGGGATTGGACCGATTTTTATTAACTTAGTATTTTGGTAGATTTCGGGCCCAAAAACTAGCCCGGTTTGGTAATTTTTATAAAAACACGATTTTTAGTCTCGTTTTCGGCAACCAACGGGAGAAGTTTAAAATTACAAAAATAAAAATAAAATAAAATTTATTAAGCTCTCAAGAATAAAATATAAATTTACGGTTTCTCGTTCATTAAAGCGGATATCCATCCAAAGCACGGTACGACTCTTGATTTTCGAAAAACGCAAAATTTAAAACACGTCACATCCAAAATACGTCGGTGATAATATATCCAACTAGAATGCCTCTAATAAAATTTACAGGGCTATAATTTCGCGTTCATTAGCTTCTCGATCAATAACAGGTGTCTTACGGTCCGAAACTCGCTAGAATTCAAAATTTTCGATTTTAACCAAATTTTTGAAAATGTAAATTTATAAAATTAATATTGGAGTTAAAATAAGTAGTGACCTTTTATACGGGAGTTTACAGTTTTAGTAATATATTGTAAATCGACTAAGACTCCTTGGTGTATAAAAGGAGGTCCTAGGGCATAGAGTTTGTAATCATAATCTAGAAATATTTTGTTTTGATATCGTTATAGCTTCAAGGTTTTGTAACCCTAATACTACTTAGAGTATTCCTATTAATATATTGAAGCTTTGTTTGTTAATCTGTGTGTTCATTAGAATTACTGTTCTATTGCATATTATTCTTATTGATCAAAGATTAGATTCCGCATAATCTTTGGTATATTTTACAAAGTTTCTATCATAGTTGTGTAGGATTTATCTTGCATAACTAAACCTTACACAAGCTAAGTAATTCAAGATCCATTCAAGTGGGATCAACAAAAACACTTGAAGAAGCATATTACACTTAATTTGATGTGACATTCCCACACGGAGGACAATAAAGAGCAGTCGCTCTAGGATTCTACCAAAGGAACAATGGAGACCCTTCATATCAAGAGCGAAGACAAACAATGGAAGAATCACTAAGCAAATTTATGGCCGAATCTGCAAAAAGACATGAAGAAAACTGTAAGTCCTTATCAACAGGATCTCAATGAGCCTTAAACGACTTATAGTCCTTTGAATAAATCCAAAGATACTATAAAAGACAATAACCGTGAATACAAATATTGACGCGGAATATCAATATCTATACCAAGATGAACATAAGAACAAAATACTAAACTCGA
>BQNB010204012.1:0-10722 GCA_026074375.1 Tanacetum coccineum | reverse complement strand
TAATAGTTGATCATTTTGAGATTTAAGTAATTTAACAGTTTCCATACAAGATTTTGAACAATTTGAATCATTAGATACCTCTGAATCAGAACTTTAAGATGAGTAAGCCATGAGTGCATAATTAGGCCCTTCTTCTGCATGATCACTCCAGTCATATCCACCAAGACCATCACTTGACACCAAAGCTATGGAAGTAAATGTTTCCACAGGCACACTCCTTCTTGAGTTTTCCTTGTTCTTGTTGTCTTGATTTCATGGAGCTCTACACTCCCTAGCACAATATCCCCTCTTGTGGTAGTTGTAGCATTCCACTTTGGACTTATCAAAACCAATAGTCTCATTGCCATTAACAGTAAGCTTCCTTCCTGTATTCTTCAAAAACCTTCTAGCCCTTATAGTCAACATGGCCATTTGCCATCTCAAATCCATCTCTTCTATGTCATCTGGATGGATTTGTTGCAAGTCCTCATGTGCAAGTTGAGGACTATTTGGTTGACTAGCAAAGAATGAACAAATAACAACATCACTCAAGTTATCAATATTTGTAGAGTAAGCAGTATTAACTTGAGTGCTAGCAGTAGTAACTCTATGAGCAGCATTAACTGCTTCATTAGAGTTGCTAGTGTTGTTATTTGAAGAGGACACAAAAGCCATGTTATGTGTGCTTGAACTTAAGCTAGACATCCCTTTAACTTCTAATTCATACACCTTGAAGTTATTGTAGAGATCATCCATGCTCATTGTATCAAAATCAGCTTTGTTCCTCCACACAACAGCATGTGTATTCCACTCAGGTGACAAACTTCTTAATAATTTTTTATTAACATCTTCTTGTGAAAGCTTTTCGTCTAAAAGCTCCAACTGACTCATAAGCTTTTGAAGCCTATCAAATGTTTAATCAAGCATGTTTGAGCTTGGAGCGGTGAAGTTTTTATATTACTGTTTTAAGAGATTTCTTTGAGTCTTTTTAGTAGCAGCATTCCCACCAAATCTCTTTTCAATAGCTTCTAGCAACTGCTTAGCATCCTTAATAGAGTTAAACTTTAACTGATGTTCATTGAGAATGCCCATCATTAAAGTACTTCTTTCTTTCACCTCTAATCTTCTCTAAGCCTTATCTTCAGCGGATATGATAGGCAATAATGTTGTAACACCTTCCACAACTTATGTTTTTGGCAAGGTTGTACCATTCTCTATGACTTCTTACAGTGCATAGTCTATCATCTGGATATATTGTTCAATCCTCATCCTCTATAACTCAAACTCACCAGGCTTGAGCATGGGAACTTTGGATGCTACCACCATGTGTGCAGAATCTTGATCCATATCTTCTAGCAAAGTTTCTCAAAGCAACAAGCTCTGATACCACTTGATGGTCCCACTTGTAAGATACCTCTTATTGGATCCCTCTTTAATAGATCGAATTCCTTAAGCTTGTTTAAGGTTTAGTTATATTAGATAAATCTAACACAACTATAGTAGAAACTTTGTTAAGTGTATTAAAGATTATGCGGAATCTAATCTTTAATATTAGAAGAATTCTTAATTAAACAGTAACACAAGATCACAATTTAACAAACAATAAAAGCTCTAATATTATTAAGAATAATACGAATACTCTCCTAGTATTAGGGTTACAAAACCTTGAAGCTATGAATAACACTTATCAAATTGTAAAACCACATATTAAACTCTATACCCTAGGACCTCCTTTTATACACCAAGGAGTCCTAGTCGATTTACAATATATTCCTAAGACTTAGAATATTCTCTAAGATCTATTCTATAAATAACTAATACTTATCACGTAAGTAATCTTGATCTCCAAACAATCTTTATCCTTTCTTCTGTCTTTATCCTTTCTCTGACAGTAGAAACTCTTTCAGCAGTCTTAATCTTTGAGCAGTAGTAACTTATACACCAGCAGCATTAACTGAGCACAAGCAGTAGTAACTACTTAGAATATTTTCTTCAATCTTCACCAGCAGTACTAACTTTACACTAGCAGTACTAACTTTATACTAGCAGTACTAATATATACTAACAGTAGTAACTGTGAACTAGCAGTACTAACTTTATACTAGCAGCACTAACTACTTAGCATATTTTTCATTAAAGTTAATGAACAACACTAACTTTAGCTTAGCAGCAGTAACACAAACCTGAGCAGCAGTAACTCTAAGATCATCAAGAAGTCTTTTAATCCCAACAATCCTCCCCTAAACTTGATATTCTTCTTCAAAATCATCAAGTTTCTTCATTGAAAGCTTCATTAATCACCAGGAGGATGCTTCTGAACACTTCATTGATTCTTAAGCTGTTTTGTAAGAAGTTTAAGAAGCTGATATGCCATTTCATTTAAATGATCACATTGAAGCTTCTTGTTTAACATATCAGTAATTGTAGCAGGTGTAAAGGGATATTGCTTCTTTACCAACATATGAATGTACACATGTTGCATCCTTAATTAATGAACTCCACAGGAATCATATAAAATGAGATAATGATGAAGAGATAAAGTGAATATTTAATTGATTTTACTCAAATTAATTCTTTTAATAGTTTCATGTAAAGCCTTGACTCTTTTGCTATAAAAGGAGGTCCCGGCATATTGTTTTAGTTATTCAGAAAAGTGTGTGTTCTATCATATGAGAGATCGACTAGATACAAAAGTGTGTGTGAACCGTTGTATAATGTGTAGACGTCTAGATTTTAGCCTCAAGGATCTTTGATCCCTGTTACTACTTAGGAGTAACCGATCTTATTCTAATTTAAATTAGTATTTAGGACTGTGTTGATTAATAAAGAAAAGCCTTTAAGTAACTTTGATTTGTGTTTATTATTTCTGTTGTGCAATTTATATCATTGTTACTATATTATCCTAGATAAGGTCTAAACAACCTCGAGCTTAAACGATTAAAGAACCTATCACGTGTTGTAGGTTTCCACAATTGGTATCAAAGCCTCGTGGGTCTCGATCTAGGATCTACAAGGTGTATTGATGTCGAATCTATGAAGGAAGAGTGGTCATGTTCTCTGTTTTTGGTGTTTGGTTCAATTCGTTGCAATTAAGGTATTCACAAATCCTAATTTAATAAAAACAGGAATGGTGATCATTAATGTTTCTACTAGCTTTGGTGAGTCGATCGTTTGATTGATGATGAACCCTAGTAAGGATACATAACATACGACATCAAGATGATAAATGCAAAGGCAAGGTATTAGACACTCACAACAAAAAAAACACAAAACCCCCCCCCCCCCCCCCCCCAAACAAAAAAGTTTTTTTAACCCCCCCCCCCCCCCCCCCCCCCCCATAAAAAAAATTAATTAAAAAACCCCCCCCCCCAAACAAATGACAGTTTAGCAACTGAAAAAGGTATCCTTATATGTTTTGTACGGCTCGTTAGTGGTTACTTCTGACACAAGACACAGTACTGCTGGTGATCATAAATATTGGTGCTTTACTGACATTAAAAAGTGTCTTAAAAGGTATGGGAGGAAGGAGCACTTTATACTGCCAAGGGGAAGAATTAGTACTGCTGGGTATGAAGTTAGTACTGCCAGCTTTATACTTAGTACTGCTTATGAGTACTTAGTACTGTTCTTTATACATTAGTATTGTCAGTTGTATGTTTATACTGCCAATAGCAATTAATACTGCTAGCCTTATCTTTGAAGGTTAGTGTTGCTGCTTATGTAAGTTAGTACTGCCAGGAGATGTTAATACTGCTAGTTCATGTTAGTGTTGCTATCACTAAGGGTTGATGCTGCCAGTTTATACTTAGTGCTGCTAGTATGATTAATACTGCTAGTATATTTTTAATGCTGCCAGTATTAAGTTTCTACTGCTAGGCTTAAAACGAATGTTACTACTATTGGACTTAAACCAAGGTTAATGCTGCTCCTATATTTAATACTGCCAATAGAAGGAGTTACTACTGTTGGTTACTACTGCTTGGTTTAAGGGGAAGTTAACAGATTGGTTTTTGGATTATGGTTTAAATGTTCTTAAAAGTTTAAAGGCTCGTTTTATTACTATAATTGGTTACGAAGATTATTGTTTATCACCTATTTGAAGTTAAAGTAGAGTTTCACAGGTTTGTGTTCTTATCATATCTCAAATGGCTTACAACATTTGGAGATAACTTGTTCGTGCTTAGAAAAGATGTGACGAAGACTTGACAATTCTAGCAAAGGTGTGTGATTTTTCTTATGGTGCTCAATGCTCACATTTGCTATCACTTTGGTTATGTGTCTCATAGAAGATGAGGATAATTGTCAAGAGATTGCGGTCTCCTTATACATTGATTTTGGGTATACGTTCGAAGTCACGTGGATAGCAAAAGATATAAGAGACAAGTTTGGGTTATTCTACTTCAGCATCAAGTTCGTAATACTTAGTTTTCTTCATCAGTAATCATTACATAGAGCCTACAGAAGTTGAAGATTCAAGAAATGGTTATCATATGGGTTTCAAGGGAAGCTTATTGTTAAAATATTTAACCATTTATATGCTACATCAAGATCTTCATGCTAGGGTTCAAACACTTTTCGTACACATGTCCTTGCTCATATACGCAACATATAGGATCATACCGAGCATCTTAGGGGAGTTTTCTGTTCTAAATCTTTAATTTCGTATTTTTCATGTTATGTTTATACAACGTGGGCGTTGTATATCTCATGTGGAGGGAGGAGAATTAGAACACTACCTGTCCTTTTTTTACATTAATATACCTAATTTATACTCAAATTTAAATTTGTTAGCATATTTTTATGAAATTATTAGTTGCATGACCCTACACACATAACTCTGATTTCCATATTATGAGAATTAAGCCTTATCCGTTTCGCAATTTTTACCTAAATTCCACAAAAATATGAGTGTGCCGGTGACTGTAGTAAACTTTAGAACTTGGCTTGGTATACTATTAGAGACCACAATAATAAGTACTATTTTATATAGATGGAGTAACCTTTCTAAATTGGTAAATTTCTAAGATTACACCAAAAAGCCTATACATGTTGTGATATTAACTAACCACATTGGTTAGTTAACCCCCGTATAAACCCTTTGGTTTACTCTTATTTTTAGAGTAAGATACCCCTAGAAAAACCTGTTAAGCCATTCCTTTTGTTTCTTACACCACCAAGTATTTGTTTTGTTATACCTTTACACATTAGCATACCCTATAGATTTAAGTCCTTATTCGGTTGCTAGTTTCTTTTGTGTAAAAGTATGTATTTCCTGTGTTTGTGTGCATATTTTCTATCTATGTCAGGTCGGAAATTGCACAATGCAATGGGAATGTGAAAGTAGTAGTAGTTTTTTATTTGTCGTGTGTTTGCTACTTTCACTAGTATGATCGAAAAGAATCGAGATTTATCATGTTCATGAAGTGGTGAAATTTTACGCTTAATTACGTTTTCTAGTAGTTTGTTTAAAAAAATTAAAAAAAACAAAAAAATACAAAAAAAGAGAAAGAAAAAAAGAGAGGTTTGTGAGATAATCGGTTCGTCTAAAACTTAACCGATTCTATTATTTATGATGATCGATTATTCGTTGGTACGTGTTATAAACCAACTATGTACTTTCTGTATCAAGTGGTAGATATCACCACTATTATTTTATATTATATTATGGATGATTAGGAGTTGGACGTTACGAGAACTCCAACTAAGGTTTGTTTTTATTTGTTTTAGATCAAGACATCAATCAGTCAAATTCGTGTCTACCCAAAGCGTGAGTTTCCGTGTTAAAGCGTGAGTTAGTCTGTGATTTGTGTCTTTTTCATAGGCATGGTCGGAAAAGTAGCTAGCAACATTGTTCCTTATTTGTTTGGACTTAATCTATTTGTTTTGTTGTTTTTATATTTACACCAATTAAATATTTCCCATTTCTAATCCCTAACCTTTGGTTTGCTCGAATGAGGGAGTGAGCAATCACATGGGTCTCATTCATGGATTTAAATAAGTATGTGTGGTTTTGTCGCCCTTTTTGGTGTATTACTGTTAGTAAAGGATTACTTATTCCATACCCTATATCATTCTTCATCCTAACCTTTGGTTCTACACAAATGAGGGAGTGAGCAATCGTATGTATCTTGGTCATGGATTTGGGTGCGTATATATGGTTTTGTCGCCTTTGTTGGTTTACTACTATTGGTTAAGATTACTAGTCCTATTCTTTAGCTTATTCGAGTTAAGGATTTGAGCAATCACAAGTGTCGCGGTCATGGATTTGGGCATGCATTTGTAGTTTTGTCGCCTTTTATGGAATATTGGTATCGATAGAGATTAGAAAGAATGATCAACCATTGAACCTTAACCTAATTTACCTTTTTAGACTTGTTACTCCTTAGCTTTAGTGGTAGAGATGTGTATCCATGCCAAGCTTATGATAGAATACTCGTCATGACCGAGCAATTGAGCGAATTACTTAAATGTTACCACATAGATTAGTTGAGTGATTTGAGTGTTTTCATTTTCCCTTTTCGTAAGGTGTTTGGTTGTGCTAGTGATTAAATTAAAAAATTGCTTAAAGAAAAAACTTAAACCTTGGTTTGGGATACATTTTCATAAGTTTTCTAAAGTCTACTTGAGGACAAGTAGGATTCAAGTGGGGGGATATTTGATGACATAAAATAACGTCTATTTTATTGCATTATTTATCCTAGCTATATTGCTCGTTTTACATTATGTATGCATGAATTGGTACTTAATTGCTTATATTTATGATTCGCAGTAATTATCAAGCAAAGAGTGAAAGTTAATCAAAAGGCACACATTTTGGAGCTTAAATGAAGAAATCATGAAGAGCACTGTTCTAACAACCTACACAATGTATCCATCAAGGAAGATACGGTGTATCCGTGCCGTAAACTTCAATCAAGCATCTACGAAGAGAAGATCTATATGCCGTATCTAGAAGAAAGCCATACGCTGTATTCAAGTACATGTCATGGAATATTCTGGAATATAATAATCGTGGAGCCCACGCCAAGAAACCCCAATACTCTGTATTCAACCCTTTCAATACGGTGTATCGACTAAATTCCAAACTTTATAAATATCGAACCCTAATACGAATTTTAAAAAGACCAAATACTAAGCCAGAGGCATTAACTACCAAGTTCGATTTTCAAAAGATAAGAGAAGCCAAGAAGGTCATGCAAAGCACTTCATTCTATAGGAAAACCCTTGTAATTTCTATACTCTCAATACGCGTTCAGTTTTTAGTATCGTTCGATTTCATTATCGTTTAGTTTACTTTAATCATTCATCCAAGACATTTGTATAGATACAATTGGTATTGGCTAATACCTTTAGTATTAGACATGTTTATGGTAATTTAATGTTTTGTTTGTTTATTTAATATTGTATGCTTATTTGTTGTGAGTTGTTTTATGTTTATCAATTTATACTCGTTTACATGCTTAAGTATGCGACCTATCATTTAAGCGGATCTAGGAATACGAATAGAGCGTTAGCTAGAGTCTGGGATGGCTCTCTATATAAGCAATTTATATATCTAGAGTAATAAGATCACAAATATTTACCTGTCTTTGCACGTGGTTTAGTGAATAGTTAGACTAGCAGGTGACCTAGGATTAACATATAACGTTCTGATTCCTTGGGTTAAGATTTGGACAAGGGACTACTAGTATATAAAGAGTCGTTAAGCAGTAAGTTAGTAAAGTCTCGCTGAGCTAGGATTCGATAAGATCACCATTATTGTCTCCTAAGATAGATTATAATCAACAATGAATGCTTTATGCAGATTTGGTTAATTGTGACACAATTGCCAAGTCTAGAGTTTAGGAAGAAGTAACGTCTAAACCTAGGAATGATATGTCACCAACGAGATAAAACAATCATTGCACTTATAAACAAAACTTGCATTTTATTAGATTAAACATAATTAGTATGTTTTTGTTACATTAGGCTTGTCCGCTTCTTTATCTTTTGTCTATCAACTTGTGTGTGTTAATCGCCCTCGTCTTAGTTTAAGTAAACCAAAACTCGTGTCAGTCTCTCAGGCTGACCCCCCCCCCCTTTTTGCGTTAGTTTAGGTTTTAACTTAGATTTAACATAAGATTAATCAGGGCTAACTTAGATAACTAAAATACTTATAGACTTAAGTATTACACTCGCTCTTAGTGATCGACACCCTACTTACCAATGAACCTACAACTGATCTGGTACACTGCCCATTAGTGTTTGTTAATAGGTAAAGTCGGCAAAATATAAATAGTAAAACTTGAATAATAAATTACCTACACACAATGACACATCAGTAAGGGTGTTAACAATGCTCTTCGTTAATAATCTAGAATGCATTGGAAATTACGAGAATCGCGAAAAGGATAGGCTCGGAGTGGTGTACTAGGGGTATCTTGCACTAAACATGAGTACATAGCAAGGGTTTGGGGATAGCCATATGATCGGGGAGACCATAATAACAAATACAGGTTTAAAATAGGGTTTATCCTAGTGCCTCTTATCATTTATAAAATCCTAATCACACGAATTCGATCTCACTTAACAGTCTCGGGATGAATCATAAAAGCAAGTCCTATAATATAATATACTACAAGTACACTCATATAATTTTAACCGATACCAATGCTTCAAAAAAGCGACAAAACCACATATGCACGATCAAATCATGAACGCAACATACATGATTGCTCATTCCTTAACTTAAGCAAGCTAAAGGCAAAACTATCTTAAGCACCAAAGATGGGTGCTTGAATTCCTAAAGATCTAGGGTGAACCTCACATTTTTAGGGTGGAATTTTTAAGTGGTAAGGTTTTGTGCTAATCATATAACTTCTATCCATAAGACGCTAATAATACTAAGTTTTCATCGGCATGTGCCCTAAAAAATTTAAATTTGGGTCAAACTTACCGTATGCGCTAAGTTTCAATATATTACTTATATTTTTAAGGACAAAGCAAAGGCAAATGAATAAATATTTTCTAAGGCTCTATCCCCCCTCACTTATTTTGAAAATTGTCCCTAATGTTCTTAAAAGTACCCGAAAATCAAATAAAGGGAAAAAGAAAAAAAGGAAAAAGAAACTAGTAATCCCTTGGTTCTGCTCAATATTGGAGAAGAAACAAATGATCGCAGCTAAATCGTCATCCAAGAATCGTCCACATGAAACTCCTAAGAACTTTCGGGATCTCCTTATCAAAGATAACCTGCAAATCAAAGACAAGAAACAACTACACCTAGCGTAAAATTCGGCGGGATAATAATATACAACGTAATTGTTTAGGGTTTTGACATTAAAAGCAATAAAGATATGATGAATATAAGAAAGTAATTGTGGTTTTCTCCAATTTTTAGGAAAATTAAAAATTCTGGAAATTATACAAAGGTAATTTTTCAAATATAAAAAAATACAAAATTTACTATAGTTGAAGACGCGACGCCGTCAGGAAAAATCCTGACACCGTCTCTAGAGTCTGTAAATAAAAAAATTTTGTTTCTTAAAAATTTCTGCACGTAAATCCTATTAGTTATTTCCTGGAAAATTACTGCATAAACTACGAGATCGATTAGTACAATCATATGACTCTAAACATGACACAAGACACGTCGCGAGTTAATCTAAACTATTCATTTAATATGTTTGAAATGGTTCTTAGAAACCTTATATTTTCCCCTACACTTATTTGATGCAAAATACTTTTGATTTCAATTAAGACGAAGTTAAAGACAAAGCAAAGTATGACCTCATAATTCAAACATATAAAAACAAACGATAAAGAATTAAAACACACGGCACTCCTAAGATGCATAAAATAAAAGACCAAATAAATGAGATACGCTCGGGTTGCCTCCCGAGAAGCGCTTTTTTTTGTTCGAGTCACGAGCATGACTTTACCCTTATTTAACAGTCAAAAGGGGGGATTTCTCACCACTTAAGGTCAAGTGCTGGTAATAGTAACGGTACACACCATTGTGGTGAGAAAGAGCCTTATGTTGAAAAACTAGTTATTGAATTATATGCTCCAAATGGTGCGTTTCATTAATCCTACCCTTTTCTAATTCTTTTGGCCTAACGAGTAAATTAAGTCATTCTCCAAGAAAAGAAACTTCTTTGGATATTAACTGCCAATCACCTTTAATCATCTCCAAATTTAAAAAATCAACACCTAAGGATTCACTATGTCCTAATAAACCCAGTTTAAATCCATAATGTTTCTTAGGGTCATCTATACATAGGTGATAACAGAAATACATATCCTTATAGTGGAAAAATGCCACGTGAGGTGAAGGTGGTGTAAGAATGGTCAAACTATCTACTACCTGCATCCTAAAACTACCTAGAATATATAGGTTGATGGGTGCGTCGGTTCCTCTTTTGTCTCCTAGATTTACACCTAAGGATGGAAAATTTGGTAAAAGTTGAGGTTCCGGTTCATCAACACTAGAAACTTCCCTAGAACTAAAAAAACGTCATGACTACAAGTATTCAAACCGAAATCCTCTACTTTCGTGTGGTCTAAAGGTTTTAGAAAAAGCTAATGAGTGTTAAATCCTCTAGAAAAGGTAATGAGTGTTAAATTTTTCATTTCCTAAATTTTTGTAATCCATTATACACCTGAGAGAAAGATAGAACCCAAACACTTATTGTGAGGTGCTAGTGTATAATTTTTGTGCTTATAACTATGAAGTCTAATTGGTTATGATATAAAAATCTTTAA
>BQNB010204011.1:0-10722 GCA_026074375.1 Tanacetum coccineum | reverse complement strand
TTAAGGTCCTAACCAAAAGGTTTTTGTTTCAAATCTTGTCAAGGAAAATTGTGTGAGATTGATATGTTGTTTGAGATTATATTATATATAACTTTTTTTAATTGAAGATGAATGGATAACAAAGATGATATTTAGAGCTTGATAGGAGGCTAATGCTTAGAGAAACATACGTGACGTATATGGAATTTTGAATGGAGATTCATGCTTATGAAAACACATGATGCAATTTAGTAGATGACGCAAAACGAATGATTAGCCATTCACTCGACTTTACAAGTAGTATGTGCAAATAGGAAGGATGGCCTAGACATTACAAGGGGAGTCTGTCATATTATGAAGGTTAGTGTAACAATAAATAGATGCCAAATGGAATAGGGTCTATATTGGATTAATTTATTGATAGATCCCCGCAACAAAAATGAGTTCATCGAAACAAAAACTAAAATACGTTCTTATGACTTTTTAATTTTGTTTTTTGGGTTATTTGAGTATTTTGTATGATAACCCATGTATGTTTCATTAGTACCCAACTTTATATCTATGTACAATTACGTATAATAACGTGGGTTTATCTAACGTCTAACTTCATAATACGCAAGTTATTATATATTTTTGTGACATCTTTTTGAAATACCCGTGAATTTCACGGGTCTTTTCGCTAGTTGTTTGATAATTTTCTAAGTGATGTATTTACTATTTCACTTAATTTCTACTAATAGTTATCTTGCACCTTGCTTTATAATTGTTGTTTTATAAGAAAGAGTTATTTTGCTTTTTAGAATTGTGATTTGACTAAAATGGCCTATGAATGATATTTTCTAGCAATCATGATTTACTAAGACAGGAACAAATTACCCATAATAGTCTTAGATCCTTCTTTTATGTGGATTATATGTTTTTTCTTCATACATTTCTAGAAACGTTTATGTATTTAAGCAAGGATCATTATATAGTAAAAGACAAACAGATAGGGATTATGTTGACACATCAAATTGTTATAGGGGGGGGGGGGGGGGGGGGGGGGGGGGGGGGGGGGGGGGCCGGGGAGGGGGGCCAGGCGGGGAGGGGTGGGCGGGGGGGGGTCGGGGAGGGGTGTGTTGTGAGGGGGGGGGGGGGGGGGGGGGGGGGGGGGGGGGGGGGGGGGGGGTCACGATGTTCAATATTGGAATTGTGAAGTCGGTCAAATTCGTAGTTCCTCTTGTAGGGGGTGGTGTAAGCGAGAGATAAGCGTGAAGTTTGGGGGGGGGGGGGGGGGGGGGGGGGGGGGGGGGGGGGGGGGGGGGGGGGGGGGGGGGTGGTGGGGGGGGGGGGGGGGGGGGGGGGGGGGGGGGGGGGGGGGGGGGGGGGGGAAAGGAGGGGGGGGGGGGGTTGATGTTTACCAACGCTTGAAAGCGTTTAAGTCGTTATACAAATTCGTAACACTTACGTTAAGTTAGTTAACCAGGACCATGTTGTAGTGACATTCGGCTTCCGGTTTTAATTCCTCTTCAAACTCAAGAACACAAGTACACAATATCAAGATTATTTTATTTGGAGCTTAGAATACCTATGACCATTCTCATTTTTTCGACATGCATTTGCATAAACATGGAAAAACCATAAACATATTTGTTTCATACGAGTAGCTCCTAATCCGATTCTGATAAATACTAAAATATGTAGTATCAATCCATGAAATAAAGATAAAAAAACAAAACAATTTCCTTATAAACAAACTAACTTAATCAACATTTTTTAGCATGTCTATGATGCAACCAACCAAACCCTTTCAAAGCTTTAGAAATCTTAACAAGATTAGGCTTCCCCATGCCCAAATTCATCTTCCTGTAGACATCTTCAATGCCTTAAAACAACACAATTGTCCATTACCCATAAACTGATCATCTTCATCACCATCCTCACTAACACCATCATCAAAATACTTAAACTCGCTTTTCGACTTATTATTCTTAACATTCTTCTTCTTTTTGCTACTCCTTGATATTTTATTCATGGTATCTTCTTCGTAAGCTTCCCATAAGGATTCCATCCCTTCTCCACCTCCGTCTAAACTACACCTTGCTTCGAAAAGCTTACATGCTAACGTACGCTTCCATCCCTTTAATTTCTTCATCGATCTGTAGCTTCCAAATCTACTATTACAAGAGTCTAGCTCCACTCGCATTGAAGTAGAAGTCGATTTCACAGAATTCTCAACTGTCTTCGTATCTTGAGTTTCTTCTGGATCTGATTTTGGTGAATCATAGCTACCAAAGCTTGGAAAAGACGAACTCGACTTCAGAGTGTTTTCATCGTCTCCAGATGATGATATCGCGGTACTGGAACCTTCTTCTAGATCTATTTTCGTCAACCTGTAGCTAGCGAAGGTACTAGAGGCTTCTAATATAGATATAATAGATTTCACAGTGACTAGATTTTCAGTTTCATTTTTTTGTAAATTATGTGCGGGGTTTGTTGCTATTGCGGAAGCTTTTTTGAGGTCTGATTTGATTGATTCGAGGGTAAATAAGATTCTAGAAGTATCCAAATTCGCTGCCTCACTGGAACATGCTTCCAGATCCATGTTTTTAGAAAAAATGGTATTCACAATTTTTATATTTTTGCGGGAAACTGATATATCAGGCATTGCATTCGAATCATCAAATCGATCCAATTCTTCGAACAGCTTTTGCTCCGGGTTCTCCATAAGTGAAGCTTGTTCCAAATGATCTGTGTTACCGTTACAGTTAATTAACGGCGGATGATCATGATACACGATGTTATAAATTTCAAAATCACAAAATTCTTCTTCATCATCTTCTTGTATCAACTTTGGGCGTATTGTTTGAATGAAGTCGAGGAGCTTGTGGTGGATGTCAAAGATGCAAATTAGAAGTAGTAGTGTTGGAATTGTGATATACAACAACGGGGAGATGAAGTATATGAATTTGAAAAGATATGGAGATAAAATTAGTAGTGAACACATGATGGGGAGACGATTTTTGTTGTTGAAATTGCAAGTGGATGATAAACATAGCTCATGAAAATCAGTCATATTTTTATTGTGTGGGAATGGGAATGGGAATGTATGTATTATTATGATTCAGATCAAGGTGGTTAAGGGGGTATTTAATGGAGGGAATTATAGAGGGAAGGAATGATGATGACGATTGAGTCAATTTTTATTGTGGAATGAATCTATCATATATTATAAAAGATTAACTCCTAGCTATTAATGGGGAGTATTAATGACTTTAATGTATTTTTTGTTATTAATCATGTTTTGAGAGTTTTTCTTTTATGGATGTGTAAAATTTTTTGGTAGATCTAAATATCTAAGATTTCAATTTTTTTTGCGTTTTATTTGTTACAGCCGCCGAAGATCTGTCGCAGCCACGGAGATTTGCTGTCGCCGTCGGAAACACCGATGCGGCGCCCAAAAAGCTGCTGCCACCGCTGCTGAACATCTTGTGTTGCCAGAGTATGTACGTAATATTTATATAGAATTTATTATGTAAATTTGATATAAAGTTGTTAGTATTTGTTATAACTTTCTTAATAAATTTTTTGAAGGTTTTTCTTACTTCTATACATTATTTTTGTAGAACCAAGTTGTGATCACATTCTTGATACCTTTTCCGCTCATCCTCCGTCATAGCCGAAATATTGAGCCGCTGATGCAATTTTTGTTACGGTGTCCGGAATATTGTATCTTTTAAATGTTTATTTTTTACGTTTTGTTGTAAAGATTATATACATTTTTTTATATAAATTGTTATTGTAAGGTTTTTGTAAATTGAATTATATAGTTTATTTTTTGTTGATAATTTTATTATTCAATTCTTGAAAGTGAATTGAATGTGAAAACTTAATATATTTTAGGAAGGGTTTACAATGTCAAAACTTAATCACAATGTCAAAACATCGCATATAAAAACGGAATGTATACTAATTAATTGACAAAAAATGTTTTGAAAATGTTAACAACTTTGACATATTCAAGTGGCAGGTTTGAATGAAAATTGAATATGAAAACTTAATGTATTTTAGGAAGGGTTTACAATGTCAAAAGTTAATTGCATATAAAAACAGAATGCATACTAATTGATTGACACAAAATATTTTGAACATTTGTAACAACTTTGACATATTCAAGTGGCATGTTTGAATGCATTAAATGACCATATTTAATTTGGTCATGTAACCACTAATTCCTACAATTATGGATGCTAATTATCGAAGATATTAATGAGCCCATTAATCAATCATAATTTTCATTTACTAGAGTTTGAGCAAATCTCCTATAAACAGGGATCACCGTTTGCAATTACATTTTGATATTTTCACGTTCTATTTTGAACTTTACACGAAACACTTACCACAATATCGCATATCGTTATTGGTTGCCGCTATAAATGTTGTCTTTTTTTAGTTGAATTATCGCATGTTACATCCGTTTGCAATTATATTTTGATCTTTTCACGTTATATCTTAAATGTTACACGAACCACTTACCACAATATCGTACACCGTTAATTATCTGCCGCTAGGAATTTCCACCGCTATACGCGGGTACTCGTCTAGTGTAGTTTAGTAAGATAAATATTAGAGGAAAATAATAGTAATAGAAATAATAATAATAATAATATTGTTTTGGTCTTTGGCTGAATGGAATCTTATTTCATTTTTTGCTTAAACATTCATGTAAATGTGTTATTCCAAAGTAAAACCAAATGGGTTATGACTACCGATACATGTAACTAAGTTAAGGTCCTAACCAAAAGGTTGTTGTTTCAAATCTTGTCAAGGAAAATTGTGTGAGATTGACATGTTGTTTGAGATTATATTATATATAACTTTTTTTAATTGAAGATGAATGGATAACAAAGATGATATATAGAGCTTGATAGGAGGCTAATGCTTAGAGAAACATACGTGACGTATATGGAATTTTGAATGGAGATTCATGCTTATGAAAACACATGATGCAATTTAGTAGATGATGCAAAACGAATGATTAGCCATTCACTCGACTTTACAAGTAGTATGTGCAAATAGGAAGGATGGCCTAGACATTACAAGGGGAGTCTGTCATATTATGAAGGTTAGTGTAACAATAAATAGACGCCAAATGGAATAGAGTCTATATTGGATTAATTTATTGATAGATCCCCGCAACAAAAATGAGTTCATCGAAACAAAAACTAAAATACGTTCTTATGATTTTTTATTTTTGTTTTTTGGGTTATTTGAGTATTTTGTATGATAACATGTTTCATTAAGACCCAACTTTATATCTATGTACAATTACGTATAATAACGTGGGTTTATCTAACGTCTAACTTTATAATACGCAAGTTATTATATATTTTTGTGACATCTTTTTGAAATACCCGTAAATTTCATGGGTCTTTTAGCTAGTTGTTTGATAATTTTCTAAGTGATGTATTTACTATTTCACTTAATTACTACTAATAGTTATCTTGCACCTTGCCTTATAATTGTTGCTTTATAAGAAAGAGTTATTTTGCTTTTTAGAATTGTGATTTGACTAAAATGGCCTATGAATTATATTTTCTAGCAATCATGATTTACTAAGACAGGAACAAATTACCCATAATAGTCTTAGATCCTTCTTTTATGTGGATTATATGTTTTTTCTTCATACATTTCTAGAAACGTTTATGTATTTAAGCAAGGATCATTATATAGTAAAAGACAACATGTATAGGGATTCTGTTGACACATCAATTTTTTTTTTTGAACGGCAAATTTTATTAAAAGAAAACACTTTCAAGCGTTGTAAGATATCTTGGTATACATATCCATCTCGTAGGTTGTTTATGTCATCAATATTAATAACTCAAACATTCAAAGGATCTTGTTCAAAGTAGACCAAGATATCTTACAACGCTTGAAAGGGTTTAAGTCGTTATACAAAGTCGTAACACCTACGTTAAGTTAGTTAACCCGGACCATGTTGTCACTACTACAAAAATGGCCATAGGGCCTTTGTTCTAAAAGAGCATAGGCCTGGTTTTGAGTAGGGCTCAAAAAAGGGGAGGACTCTATTCAAAACCAAATAGAGCCCGGTTTGGAAAACCGGGCTCTATCCCGGTTATAAAAGTCCCGGTATTCTCTTATGAACATGGCTAAATGATGAAAAAAAAAAATTTAAAAAAATTTTTTTGAAATATTTCAGCCATTAGATATTATTTGTTAAAGAGGAAAAAAAAACCTGTATCTTTCATTCCTTATTCATATATAAAAGAAATCCTAGCTATCAAATTTTCATCATCTTTACTTCTATCTTTAGTTCAGCCTTCAAACAACGGCTCATCTTGTTGTTCTTGAGCTTTCGTTCTAGCCGACTCATTATACATAGAGGCTGCAATAGCATACATAACATGTATGAATTAGAACAAGTGAAATAACAAAAACAGAGTTAAAATTCAACATCCTTATTATAATGTGACCCTTTGTCATACAAATCATTTTTTCGCAAAAAAGCAATGACAATCCTAGTCGGAAATGTTTCTATCCTCTTCTAAATTAACACGAAAGATAGAAATTTGGGAGCTACCATCTCAAAGAGAAAAGTAAATTTTTGCAACTGGATTCAAGTTCCTTTATTATTGACAAAAATCTACCATTTTTCTCACTTTAAGAATCATATTCAAGTATGCTATGTTTACTATTTTAAATTCCCTTTTTTCTCTTTATCACACACCAGGTTAGCAAAGTATGAATGCCTATGAAGAAGAGCCATATAGAAAAGATCATTTACCCTTTGATACATTATTGTGCTGACACGCAACAGTAATGAAAAGATCCTATTCATACACAACCACTCATACATTTTATGAAACACCTTTAGATAATAACACTACCATAGACGATAATAATTACCATAGTTCTTCAACATTGTTTTGTAAGCGAGTGCCAGTAAGAAGAAGATTGTTTTCGTGCTGAACTCATATGTAGAAATTCATTCTCAGTAAGAGGCAAGAAACCAAAAACAGAAACAGAGAAAAGATTATTCCGTACCTTGAGTGCTATATATAATGATATGCATCGTTGTTTTTCAATCTATGCGCCTCATGAACCATAAGATAGTTCAATTTTATTGTTGATATCCATAGGGAAAGATTGAACAAGTGAAATTGTTGCGAGTTCTGTAAGGACAATGGAAAACCTAAACCAGTTTCATGAAGCAAATTGGTAGATATATATATGACAAGAAATGTTAGAAATGTCAAAGGAAACCATCAAACCATGTATAGAACCATATTGAACAGTTTTGCCAAGACCCATTTCAACAGCCAATATTGCATTCGTATCATTTCTCAAAGTAGCATACCATATTACCAGTCATCTTGTTTTTTAGCTTTCGTTGCGGTTGACCCATCAAATATAGAGAAAGGTCTTGCAGCAGTAGTTAAGATCCTGCATATATTATAGTTAATTAGCAGCACATATAGATAATTACTTGAGTATGATGATCAAATAATAGAGCCAAATTAGTAAAAAAGTATGATCGTTAGGAATAACAATATTAAATAATAGTGATCGTGGCAATGTAGTATAAGACTCTATACAATGCTAGGAGCTTCTCCATATCCCTCCACTGTCCAAATCAACCAATGTTGTATATAAGGACTAACAAGTATAAGACTATATTAAATGTGTTTGGTATCTTGACTTAATCGTTACCATTAGTTTTCTTATTGGGACTTAGCTTTCTATAGAAATAAAAGTTCAAAACAGTAACAAATAAGTTGCGTGTGTCACGTTGTTGTTCAAAAATTCAAAGAACTTACTCCAACATATTGACTACATCGCCACGATCAACGAGGAGCTCCGACAACTATAGTTGAAGCACCTTCATTTTAGTAGCTAAAATGGCCTTATGTACGCAAATTTTTCTAGCTAGCTGCATATCCAAACCAAATATACATTGTTGTAGAGTTACTTTACCATATCTCACAATATACATTGTTACATTTATGACAAAAGCACAAATATAAACGCCTATTTATGACATCAAACACCACAACCAATCACCCTATTTACGACCACAAAAGCCCCAACCAAACGCCCATTTATGACACAAAATAGCACAAACAAAACACCCATTTATTGCAGCAAAACACCCATTTACAACTGATTATATTGTCTTCATATCGAAAATAAAGATTTGTTTTAGTGTCATATAATTTTAAATCCCGAGCTTAAAAAACAACTAATTTCAACAATTTCATTCCAAAATCAAGACTTAATTACCTAACAATACAAAAAAAAAACATATAAACATACCCGACTTATTCCATAATCAAACTTAACCACAACATTAATGAGATATTAAAAAGGTTAATTGAGCAAAACTTCAATTGTAGCAGTTTGGTACCACCTAATTCGATTAGTCCAACAATATGGGATAAAAAGTTAAGAAAGAATAAAGCCCGGTTTTGTAAAACAAAACATGGCTCTATACAAGGAATAGAGCCCGGTTTGGTCGAAGTGAAACACGGCTCTAATGTTTTTTATCATAGAGCCCGGTTTTTCAATAGAAAACATGGCTTTATACCCATTTTTGGAACACAAAATCCCTTTAGAACCCGTTTTTCCATAGAAAACGGGAATCTATTAAGGTGGGCTCTATTTCAAATTTGTCTAAGTAGTTTGTAGAGACATTCGGCTTCGGTTTTAGATCCAATCGTATTAAACATCTTCGCACATCATTGTCTTGCGTTTTAATTCTCTTAAACTCAAGAAAAGAAACACAAGTGAACATTATCAGAATTATTTTATTGGAGCTTTTGAAACTCTATGAGATTCTAATTTTTTCGAACATGCATTTGCATATACATGGAACAACCATAAACATATTTGTTCAATACGAGTACGCTCCTAATCCGATTCTGTAATACTAAATATATGTAGTATCATCCATGAAGATAAAGATAAAAAAACAAAACAATTTCCTTATTAAACAAACTAACTTAAAATCAAATTTTTAGATGTCTATGATGGAACAACAACCAAACACTTTCAAAGCTTTAGAAATCTTTACAAGATGTGGCTTCCCCATGCCCAAATCATCTTCCCTGTAGACATCTTCAATGCCTTAAAACAACACAATTGTCCATTACCCATAAACTGATCATCTTTATCACCATCCTCACTAACACCATCATCAAAATACTTAAACTCGCTTTTCGACTTATTATTCTTAACATTCTTCTTCTTTTTGCTACTCCTCGATATTTTATTCGTGGTATCCTCTTCGTAAGCTTCCCATAAGGATTCCATCCCTTCTCCACCTCCGCATAAACTACACCTTGCTTCGAAAAGCTTACATGTAAACGTACGCTTCCATCCCTTTAATTTCCTCATCGATATGTAGCTTCCAAATCTCACTTTTCAAGAATCTAGTTCCACTGCATATGAAATTAGAGTCGATTTCACGAATATCAACTGTCTTCGTATCTTGAGTTTCTTCTGGATCAATCATCTCCCCCCCCCCCCCCCCCCCCCCCCCTCCTGCCCCCTCCCCCGCAATATAGCTATCCAAGATGGAACAGAAGAACTCGACTTCAGAGTATTTTCATCGTCTCCAGATGACGATTTGATTGATTCGAGGGTAAATAAGATTCTAGAAGTATCCAAATTCGCTGCCTCACTCGAACATGCTTCCAGATCCATGTTTTTAGAAAAACTGGTATTCACAATTTTAATATTTTTGCGGGAAACTGATATATCAGGCATTGCATTCGAATCATCAAATCGATCCAATTCTTCGAACAGCCTTTGCTTCGGGTTCTCCATTAGTGAAGATTGTTCCAAATGATCTGTGTTACCGTTACTGTTAATTAACGGCGGATGATCATAATACACGATGTTATAAATTTCAAAATCACAAAATTCTTCTTCATCATCTTCTTGTATCAACTTTGGGCGTATTGTTTGAATGAAGTCGAGGAGCTTGTGGTAGATGTCAAAGATGCAAATTAGAAGTAGTAGTGTTGGAATTGTGATATACAACAACGGGGAGATGAAGTAAATGAATTTGAAAAGATATGGAGATAAAATTAGTAGTGAACAGATGATGGGGAGACGATTTTTGTTGTTGAAATTGCAAGTGGATGATAAACATAGCTCATGAAAATCAGTCATATTTTTATTGTGTGGGAATGGGAATGGAAATGTATGTATTATTATGATTCAGATCAAGGTGGTTAAGGGGGTATTTAATGGAGGGAATTATAGAGGGAAGGCATGATGATGACGATTGAGTCAATTTTTATTGTGGAATGAATCTATCATATATTATAAAAGATTAACTCCTAGCTATTAATGTGGTGTATAAAAGATATTAATGAGCCCATTAATCAATCATAATTTTCATTTAATAGAGTTTGAGCAAATCTCCTATAAACAGGGATCACCGTTTGCAATTATATTTTGATATTTTCACGTTATATCTTAAATGTTACACGAACCACTTACCACAATATCGTATACCGTTAATTATTTGCCGCTAGGAATTTCTGCCGCTATACGTGGGTACTCGTCTAGTGTAGTTTAGGAAGATAAATATTAGAGGAAAATAATAGTAATAGAAGTAATAATAATAATAATATTGTTTTGGTCTTTGGCTGAATGGAATCTTATTTCATTTTTTGCTTAAACATTCATGTAAATGTGTTATTCCAAAGTAAAACCAAATGGGTTATGACTACC
>BQNB010204010.1:0-10722 GCA_026074375.1 Tanacetum coccineum | reverse complement strand
AATAATAAATTATATTTTCAATACTGGGCGTATATCAACGTAACCCAAATATCACATTTGCATTCAAATTAGATTAATTAAACCTATGAATTTCACTCAACCTTTGTGTTGACTTTTTAGCATGTTTTATCTCAGATAACTAATGGCACGGAGTGACGAGGATACGAAGATGGAAAAACCGTTATCATTTAAATGTTGTATTTTAGATTCTGGAAACCTCTCTTTTGTAAAAACTCTAAAGAAATAAGGAATGATAACTTATTTTCATAAACGACTCTTTTTGATTCGTTTTCTATGATTATGACTGTTGTACCTTGAAGTAATACCCCAGATTAGCTTCCGCTGCTATATGTAAAAATGGGGGTGTTACATTATCGGATTCATGTTCATCGTCTGTTCTTTTAGAACTTTCTTCTGTTCCTTCTTTGCTTTTCACCACCTCTGAATCTATAGGAATAAAAGTATATACCCTCTTCATTTCATTATCAAACAACTTTTGGATCTCATCACAGATCTTGCTCATCAACTGATTATATTTGTATCCACCCATGTTTTTGAGATAGGTAGACATTAGATTTTTATTTTGAGCTTTAGTTGGTGGCTTTCTTCTTTTCTCTTCAACTCTAAGCTTTGCAAAGTGTTTCTTTCTTTTGTTCATGAGCTCTACAAACAGTCTTGATCTTTCTTCAATGGTTATCTCTCTCTTTTCTTCTGCTTGTAGCCTCTGAGCGAATTAAAAATCTGCCTCCATCATAGCTTGTGTGTTATCCCATGATTCAATCAAAGCTATGTTTGCTTCCTTTTCCTTTTTCCTTGCAAGCCTTTCTTCTTCAATGAGTTCAGCTTGTATTTGAGCTTCAAGATTTCTAGCCATTTCTTCATCAAGAGCAATTTGATCCTTTTTCTTTAATGGCACTTCAGGTTCATCTATCTTAGCTTTCCCTTTATCCTTGATGCTTGAAGAATATACTGATGTTGGTGTTCTTATTGTGCTTTCACCAGCATCTCTAAATGTAATGCCTTTAGCTTTAGGAATTGTTGAAGGTGCTGCTGTGGCTGTACTCTGTACTGGCTCTTGTATCACAACCTTAGATTTTGCACTCTTCAATTTAGCCAATGTTTGAGCTAAGATAATCTCTACTTCAGTTATAATAGGTGGTGACACAGCAGTAGTAGAGGGAGCAGCAATACTAAATTCTTTAGGAATCACATCTTGGTCTTTTTCAATTATATTATTTTCAGCAAAAACTTTATTACCAATAAGAGAATCTGTATCAAACATTTCTGCATCATCTGACCTTCCCTGGGTTTCATCAACTAAGGAAACTTCAGCATCCTTGTCAATGTCTTCAATACTCCTCCCCTGATTGAATGCATCCTCCTGAGCATCTAAACTTTCATCATCTGAGTATTCTACTCGTCTTGTGACACCAACCTTGTACAGTCTCTTGAATTTATGAGTTCTTAACCCTGTTTTCTTCTCTAACTTTTTAACTCTCAGCTTTAAATTTGTGATCTCCTGAGCTTGAGCAGTCTTAGTATGTTCCAGGTCAAGGATTCTCTCAGATAATTTGGTACACATATCCATCAAATCCGTGAGTTTCAATCTATCCTCACCACTGAGCAGTGGATCATCAGCAGTAGAATCACTAGGGTGAGGAACTTCAGTAGTCTTTTTTGCTTCCTCCTAGACTGTTTCTTCTGGGGTTTAGATGTAGATGGTGAAATAGTAATGGGTGTCTGTTGAGAAGCAGTAGGAATGCTTGAATCTACACCCTCTTCTTGATTAGCTTGAACCATCATTGTTGCAAACAAGGGTGTTACTCTCCTAGAAAAGTCTTTTCCTTCTCTCTTTATGTTGGTAAAGATTTTCTTTGTGTGTGAGGGGTTAACATAATTCTTCTTATGATGTGACATATCACCAAGCTGTTGATTAATAAACACTTGTACAAATCGTGGATACATTAGAAATTTAACCCCTCCCTCTAAGTGCTTTACCATAGCATCAAAAATGTACTTGGACATATTAAATTTTTGGTTTGTGGCCAACCATATGATTGCAGAGGCCATAGTACAATTGAATTCGTTCCATGTAGTGGTCTTAGCACTAAGGCATTGCGTAATGGTATGAATTAAGAACTTCTATTGTGGAGAAAAGAAAGCTTTATAAAATGTAAGCTTTTGAGAAGGTTTTTCATAACCCATCCTTGCCAGTTCTTCAAAATTGTAGCGTTGGCAAACAATCAATATACACCTGCATCCTTCTAGTGAAGATCACTTCTAAGCTTGTCTTTGTCGATGATTTACCTTTTCTTATCAAACTAGGGCTTGTAAACTGACATTCACCATTAACCGCTTTTTCCTTTTGCTGTTGGCCCAGATTTGTTCACATGCAAGAGTGTAAGACAGAAGGATTGCAAGTTAAGCATAAATAAATTTGAGTTAGCATCAAAAAATCAATTTAATTTCATGAATCCATTCACTTACAGCACGGATGTTCTAAGAATGCGGACCATATTGTTGAGTATCAGCAAAAGTTTGGGTTGACATTGTTTTGTTGATTTGATGATTAAAGATTGAAATTGGGTTAGGTTTACGTTTAAAGAGAGGTTTGATGATCTTGGACCACGAACAAAGAATCAAATGAAACCCTGAATCAAAGTATTTATAAAATCACCCTCAGCAGCATTAACTTGAAACTGGCACAGCCTCTAAGTTATGCTTAAACAGCATTAACTTACAACTAAACACACCATGGTATGCCTAACAGCATTAAGTAACCCAGCGAGCAGTAACTCAACAGCATCAACGTAAGCTTAGCAGCATTAAGTATACCAGCAGTAGAAACTTTATGCTTAGCAGCATTAATGTATACCAGTATTAACCTAAGGCTAACAGCATTAAGTTTGAGTTACCGCATTAAACTTTAAATTCTTTTCAAAAAGAACTTATTATCATCAATTAGTTCTTCTCACAAGCTCTCTTTCTGTTTTTATGCTCACAATATCTCTCAATTCTTTTTGCTCACAAAATCACTTATTTTTGTTTTTTATTCACACATCTCTCTTTTTGTTTTTCAACTCACAACATCTCTCTTTTCTTTTTGCTTACCAAATCTGACAATTTTGTACAAAGTTCCATCAATTCTCAATAGTTTCTACTGTCCTCCCCACTTCCAAGTGTGTAACCTCTTGAGAGAGGTGGATCATTGGACTTTTTAAATGTAGTCTCAAACCTAGTTTGAGCATCTACACCCCCAATATGGTATCTTGGCACCTGGGACCACTACCTGAATCAGTTCCCTGAGGAAAAGACTCATTAAGTGTTGCCATGGATTGGGTCCTATTTATGTTACCACTGTCCTATTCTGCATCTAAGCTAGAAAGCAGTAGTGGCGGCCCTTTCCATTCTGTCTTCCCACTCCTTATAGACAGTCTCATCTGCAACAAGGTTAAATAGGTCACTAGATGAACTATCTCAAGTGGTCGTTATGGTTGTCCTAGGTTTGTGGGTATTTTTGGTTGATATGATGATGGAACAATGATTGGTTTCATTATTGTAGAGTTGAGTAAATGTGGATGTAGGTTGGGGATCAGTGGGTTGTCCTGACCCTTCATCCATATCTACTTGATGTTTTAATCACTTTCATTCATTCTCAATTGACCTCCCCTCAAATAATGCTTCAAGGGTTAAGAATTTGCTCAGCAGTTGTAACTTTGGCTCTAATGATATATCAAGCTGTACTAACTTTAGCTTGCAATTACTAACTTTGCCTAGGCAGTTTATTACTAATTTTTGCCTAGCCAGTATTAAGAGATATCTTAACTGTAATTATCTCTATCTTCAACTAATTTATACAACAACATGCCTCTATTCATCACAAGCACACTAGAAAAGACTAGATAGACATGTGAGAATTCATGAGGATCCATATTTATGCATAACCCATGAATAAAAGTTAAGAACTGTTATCCAAAAACATTAACCTCCCCTCAAACAATACTTCAGAGATTAAGTAATCCAATGCTAGCAATTAGAAAGTTAAACCTGCTAACATCAAAAGCCTTTGTAAGAAGATCTGCAACAATTTGGTCTGTATGAATCTTGATTACTTGAATCAACTTCTTCTCATAAGAATCTCTAATGAAATGGTGCCTAATCTCTATGTGCTTGGTTTTAGAGTGAAACACTGGATTCTTCACAATACAAATGGTGCTTTCATTATCAATGTAAATCTTGGTGTTCATGAAATTGAATCCATAGTCAAGCATCTGATTTTAGATCCATAACACCTGTCCACAGCAGTTAGCAGCAGCAACATACTCTACTTTAGTTGTTGAGTTAGCTACTATAGTCTGCTTTATACCATTGCCATGAAATCAACCTCTTGCCAAGAAATTGACAACCTCCTGTTGTGGATTTCCTGTCAAGGCTAGCTCCAGCATAATCACTATCTGAAAAAGCTTCCAAGTCAAATGGTGAATCCCTAGGATACCAAAGGCCCAATTTAGGTTGACCTTTCAAGTATCTAAAGATCCTCTTCACAGCATGAAGATGTGACATTTTAGGAGTAAACTTGGTAACCTGTACAAGCAAAACAGCAAACATTATGTCTGGCCTAGAAGCTGTTAAGTACATCAATGATCCAATCATTGATCTGTATAAATGAACATCCACACTATCAGCTTCTTCATCCTTGATCAATGCCTTGTTAGGTTCCATGGGAGTGCTTGCTGTCTTCACAGTGGCAAAATCAAACTTCTTCAATATGTCAGCCACATATTTGTCTTGGCTAATGAAGATTCCATCCTTCTTCTGTTGTACTTGTAACCCTAAGAAGAAAGTGAGTTCCCCATAGAAAAACTCATCTGGAATCTCTTATGCATCAAACCTTCAAACTCATCACATAGAGACTTCTTAGTTGACCCAAAGATGATATCATCAACATACACCTGTACTAACAAGATATCACCTTTGTCCTTCTTGATGAACAAAGTCTTATCTATAGTGCCTCTTCTAAATCCATTTTCAATTAAATAGGTAGACAAGGTCTCATACCAGGCTCTAGGAGCTTGATGTAGACCATATAAAGCTTTTTCTACCTTATACACTTTGTCACTGGAACTGTTGATCTTTCAAACCCAGGAAGGTTGGGACACACATAACCTCCTCTTCAATATACCATATAAGAAGGCACTCTTTACATCCATCTGGTATACAATAAACCCCATAAATGATGCATAGGCAAAAAATAAGTTGATTGCTTCAATCCTAGCAACAGGAGCAAAAACCTCATCATAATTAATTCCTTCTTCTTGGGTATAACCTTGTGCAACCAGTCTTGCCTTGTTTCTCCCTTACAATCCCCTGTCGCATCCTTTCTTGTTTCTAAAGACCCATTTGGTTCCAATGGCCCTCTTGCCATTAGGTAGATTAACCAGTGTCTAAACCTTCTGAAGTTGAAATTGTAAAAGCTCCTCTTGCATTTCTTTTATCTAGCTTGGATCTTCCAGAGCTTGAATCACTTTCTTGGGTTCATTTGAGAGAGAAAACAAGCAAATAAGCAGTTCTGATAATCTTTGTGATTGTTCTCCTCTGCTTATTAATGTAACATACCATAGCTATGTTCATCAAAAATCTTGGTCATTCTCCTTGTCTTGAATAGTCTGATATTAAAGTCTCTAATTGATATGGTCTTCTAGGATGATCCCTTGTCTATTCTGGTTTGTGGGAATAGGACTGATATTCATGGTTGTTTCCAAGTTGTTTGAGGTCTTGCCTCTCTGCACCCCCAAATATTCATCATGCATAAGCATTACCGAAAACTTCCAGTATCCTCCATGGGAGTACATTTGAAACAGGTGGAAGTGAAAATGCATTTTGAAAGGAGAAAATCTTTCAAAAGATGTTCCTCAAATGCTATTAGCAAGTCCAGCGGCATTAATGTTGATGATGATCTATCATTGGTAAAAGGATGGTTCCAGCACATACTAACAGGGTGTACTAACAGTATTAATACTATTAGTACTGTTAGGATTTTCAGTCTGCTTTTCTTGTTGAAGACAGCCTTTTAAACTCACTTCTTGTGGCTTAATCATCCTTCCCATCTTTATCTGAAGCTCCATTTTTATCCATTTCAAAAATCATCCTTCCCATCTTTATCTGAAGCTCCACTTTCATCCATTTCAGTAGGCTTCTCTTTAGCATCTTCTTCACTGACCTTAGGATCTTGAGAGATTAATGGATCAGTTGTGCAGATAGGTTTAGCACGGATGTATTCTTGTTCAGGTTCTTTTCTTCATTCTCAACTTGACCTGTAAACAGTGTTATCTTCTTTTCCTGCAATACCATTAGTTTGATTTCCTGCAATAACTGGCACATAGTTCATAGATATTGTCAAAGAATCAACATCAAAAAGCCAGTCTGGTCCATTTCCTGTCACATTAGGTGTATTTTCAAGAAATCTAATGTTTAAGGTCTCTTCAACTATCCTGGTTCTCTAGTTAATACTCTTATGGCTTGCTAAACACAGTGTTAGCCAACAAAAAAATTCTCTCATCGCTTTTCCATCAAACTTGCCTAGATGATCCCTGGTATTTAAGATGGTAACAGGACACCCAAATGGTTTCAAGGATCTATCAATGGTGTTCTTCCACGAATAAGTTCATAAGGTGTCTTGTTATGAGGCTTAATGACTAAGACCCTATTTAGCACATAGCAAGCAGTATTAACTGCTTCAGCCCAAAAGGTGGTTGGTAACTTAGAGTCAACTAACATAGTTCTTGCAGCCTCTATCAGTGTTCTATTCTTCCTCTCAGCAACACCATTCTACTGAGGAGTCCTTGCAACACTGAATTCCTCTTAATCCCCTTTATTTCACAGAACTGATTCATTACACTATTTTTGAACTCAGTTCCATTGTCACATCTGATAACTTTTACTTATGGTATAGTTGATTTTCTATTTCCTATTATGAATGTCTTTAAAATTCATACTAAGTTTATCTTTAGTGGCCAAAAATGAATACCCAAAAGAAAATCTACTACAAGTCTCAGTGGACTATAGGCAATAGACTTTTTCATTAAATCTTAAACATTTGTAGGACCAAATAAGGTTCCATATGAAGCCATATGTATAGGGTTTGAGATTGAGTTCCATAAGTTTGGCCTTACAGGAGGCTTTGTGTTGCTTTCCTTTCTGACAAGCAACACAAGAATGGTCATTTTCAAAAATCTTTGAAGGCAAACCTCTAACAAGGTTTCCTCTCACAAGTTTGTTCATGTTTTTAAAGTTTATGTGACCAAGCCTCCTATGCCATAAATTAGATTCCATCAATTAGGCCTTAGCAAAGAGGCAAGTTATAAGCTTTAGTGGAACAACACTTTAAACTCAGTTCCATTATCACATCTGATAACTTCTACTTTATGGTCTAGTTGATTTTCTATTTCTGTTATGAAGGCCTTTAATATCCCATTAGTCTCATCCTTAGTGGCCAAAAAGAATACCCAAGAAAATATACTAAAGTCATCAGTGACAACTAGGCAATAGACTTTTTCATTAAACTCTTAACATTTATAAGACCAAATAGGTCCATATGAAGCATATGTAAGGGTTTGCTGATTGAGTTCACAAGTTTGGCTTTACAGGAGGCTTTGTGTTGCTTTCCTTTCTGACAAGCAACACAAGAATGATTATTTTCAAAAATATTTGAGGGTAAACCTCTTACAAGGTTTCCCTTAACCAGTTTGTTAATATTTTTGAAGTTAATGTGCCCAAGCCTCATGTGCCATAAATTGGATTCGTCAATTATAGCCTTAGCAAAGAGGCAAGTTAAACCTTTAGTGGGAACAACACTTTTTAGGTCAACACTGTAAATGTTATCCTTTCTTGGAACTCTCAGCAAAACTTGACTTTCATCAAGTAGATTAAAGTCAGAAGATAAGACAAGCCATTCAGTGTCAGTAAAAAGAACATTATTCTTTTTTTCACATATTTGTGACACACTAAACAAGTTATACTTAAGCTCCTTACAAAAGTACACATTATCAAAATCTAATGTTTATGTTTTGATTTTACCTTTTCTAGAAATTCTACCTTTACCATCTCTAAAGGAAACAAAACCACCATCATAATCTCCATATTCAGTAAGATAGCATTTGTTTCCAGTCATGTACCTTGAGCAACCACTATCAATAACTCCTTTTTCCTTATACTCTTTCTGCTGTAGGTTGCCCTGCACATAAAATAAGAGAATTAGACTCTTCGTGGATCAATATAACTTGAGCAACCACTATCAATAACTCCTTTTTCCTTATACTCTTTCTGCTGTAGGTTGCCCTGCACATAAAATAAGAGAATTAGACTCTTTTGGGGATCCAAGCCATTATAGACTTGGATCTGCCTCGTGGATCAATATAACTTGAGCAACCACTATCAATAACTCCTTTTTCCTTGTACTACCTTCTCTACTGTTTCCCTAGCAGACTTAACAAGTTTTATCTTTTCAGTGCTATAACTAACAGTTTTATCGTTAGGTATAATTTTTACCTCACTTTCATCATTAGAATTCTAATTCTCAATGACTGGAGGTCTAAAGCTATTCTTCCTAATAGTTTTAGGTTCTACTGCATCACCATTACTTTTTACATTAGCAGACTCATGATTTGACTCAACTGTCTTAACATTACTAGGTGTAACAACAGTAGTAACATCTAAATTCTCACTTTTAACTATTTCATCCATAAACGTTAGATCAGGTTTGTGAGGTTTTTTATCACACACATAATAAAGATGCTCAAAACTACCACAAACAAAACAAACTTTATAAATCTTTTAAAGTTGCCACTTCCAGTCTTTGGGACATTAAGAATTGTCCAGTTTCTTTGGTTCCCTCTATGATAGTGTTTGTTTTGTTTAGATGTTTCTACCTTCTCTACTGTTTTACCAAGCAACATAACAAAATTTATCTCTTCAGGGCAAAACTAACAGTTTATCCTTAGGTATAAATTTCCTACTTCACTTTCATCATCAGAATTTCAGTCCTCAATGACTGGAGGTCTAAAGATATTCTTCCTAACAATTTTAGGTTCTACTGCATCACCATTATTTTTTTACTTCAGCAGACTCATGATTTGACTCAACTTTCTTACCATTACTAGGTGTAACAATAGTAATAACATCTAAATATTCTTCACTATTTAACTATTTCATCCATAAACGTTAGATCAGGTTTGAAGGGAATGAAGTTCCCTGTAAAAGGTGGGGGAACTGCATGATATCCCTTATCAGATTTGGACTTATTATTCTCCTGATTTTCTAACATCTCAGATGAATTCACAAAGCTTTCTACTGCAGGAGTAGCTGCATTAGAAGAAGCTGCATTATATCATAGTCCAGTTTTAAACTTGTCAATGACTAGACTTTCCAGCAAATTATTTAAAGATTTAGATGAATTTTGAAACTTCTCTAATGTTAGTTTTAACTCATCTCTCTTTTTCTACTTTTTCTATTTTATTTTTGTTTTCAACTAAAGCAGTGTCTCTTAGTTTGACTTCAAGTTTTAAAACATTAATGTTTTCTTCAAACACAACCTCAATTTTTTTATAGTGAGCTAGTCTAGCTTCTACTGATTCTAAACCTGCTTTATAAGATACTAAATTAAATTGAGACCTTTTGTAATCTGAAGACAAACTATTATATTGTTATTTGAGAGTAGCATAAGCTTTTACACATGATTTAGAACAAGAATCTACATCAGAATCTGAACTGGAAGAACTTCCTGAAGATGTATGTGTCATCAATACAAAGTTTGTAGGATGCTCTTCCTTATCTTGTTAGCTTCAGTCGTACCCTCCAAGTCCATCTTGAGCAACCAAGGCATTTTCAGTGGGAGTTTCTACTGTCACAGTTCTTCTATTATTCTCTCTTCCTCTGTTTTCCTAATTTAGGAACTCTACATTCTCTTGCAAAGTGACCATATTTATAACAATTGTAGCACTCCACTTTAGTCCTGTCAAATCTAACTTTTTGACCATTTACATCCAACTTCCCGCCTGTCCTCTGGATGAATCTCCTAGCTCTAATTATCAGCATGACCATTTCCCATTGTAAATCCATTTCTTCTAAGTCATCAGGATCAATTTGTTCTAGATCCTCTTGTGCAAGTTGAGGAGAATTGGGCTGACTAGCTAGGAAAGCACAGATCGCAGCATCACTAAGGTTATCTCCAGATGCATGATTACTTTGAGTATGAGCAGCACTAACTCCATAAGTAGTGTTATCTGCTTCATTTGTGCTGCTATTGCTGTTAGTACTGTTGGAGGACACAAAAGCCACATTTTGTGGATTTTGACTTATACTTGATGATACTGAGATTTCAGATTCATATATCTTTAAGTTGTTGTATAAGTCATCCAAACTGATGGTCTTTATTTCCTGTTTGTTTCTCCAGATCAAAGCATGAGTCTTCCATTCAGATGGAAGACTTCTTAACAGTTTTAAGTTCATGTCCTCTTGTGTAATAACTTCGCCTTGAATCTCTAACTGAGTGATAAGTTTTTGCAACCTATCAAAAGTTTGATCAATTGTCTCTGAACTTGATCCTACAAAGTTCTCATATTGTTGCTTGAGTAGAGTTCTCTGAACTTTCTTGGATTCCTTGTTTCCTCCATACCTCTTCTCAATGGCTTCCATGAGCAATTTTGCATCTTTATATGAATGAAA
>BQNB010204009.1:0-10723 GCA_026074375.1 Tanacetum coccineum | reverse complement strand
GAACAGAAATTGTAAGAATGTAAATTCTAATCCTGGGTTTGATTCGAGTGAATTACTAAGTGCTGGTAGAGAGAGAGAATTGAGTTTTTATTAATGAATAACAAGGTTTATTAGACCGTGTGTAAAAGAAGTTTCTTTAGAGTAAAGAAAGATATTTTATTGAAGAAAGTGCAGTAATTATCCAAATAGAAAACCTATGTTAGAAGTACGCGCCGTAAAAATCTCTAACGGTAATATTTAAAATTAGAAAAGTCAATTATCCCTCACCAGCACCAACGGTCATCTACCAGTATTAAAATTAGTCTACCAGTACTAATATAGTCTACCAGAATTAACATATAGACTACCAGCATTAACTTATAGACTACCAGAATTAACTTGAAGTCCATAGAATTAACAAGTAGTCTACCAGAATTAACTTGTAGACTACCAGAATTAACTTTAATTCTTAGTACTTACAGACCATATATGAGTAGAATTTGCCAGCACTGCATCTATCCATCCTCAAATCCATGCTTATCCTGAAAAGTTAGTAAAAACAAGAAAAATGCTACAATATACCATGAACTTGAACTAACTATATCCTATCTACCAACATTAATACCCTAGCAGTATTAATGTAAACTAGTATGTACAAACTACAGATTTAACATTCCAATGCTGACCACCAAAAAGTTAAACCTGGTAACATCAAATCCTTTGGTGAGAAGGTCTGCAACATTTGAGTCAGTGTGAATCTTGAGAACATCTATCAATCTCTTCTCATAACAATCCCTTATGAAGTGATGTCGAATCTCAATGTGCTTGGTTCTTGAGTGATAAACTGGATTCTTGACAACACATATGGTGCTCTCATTGTCAATATGGATTTTGGTGTTCATGAAGTTAAAGCCATAATCCATCATTTGGTTTTGTATCCATAGTACTTGCCCACAACAATGAGCAGCTGCAACATATTCTGCCTCAGTAGTAGAATTTGCCACAATTGTCTGCTTCTTGCACTGCCAAGATATGAGTCTTCTACCAAGAAATTGACATCCACCAGTTGTTGATTTCCTGTCAAGGCTGGCTCCTGCATAATCACTATCTGAGAAAGCTTCTAGTTCAAAAGGGGAATCCCTAGGATACCATAACCCTAGTTTGGGTTGAGGTTTTAGATATCTAAAGATCCTTTTTACAGCATGTAAATGGGAAGCTTTTGGAGTGACTTGAAACCTTGCACAGGCACAGACAGCAAACATAATGTCTGGCCTTGATGCAGTCAAATACATCAGGGAACCAATCATTGATCGGTATTCATGCACATCTACCTCTACACCATCTTCATCTTTAACCAAGGGTTTGTTTGACTCAATAGGAGTAGTAGCTGTTTAAATGGAGCAAAAATCAAACTTCTTGAGAATGTCAGCTACATATTTGTCTTGACTAATGAAGATTCCATCAGGTTGTTGCTTCACTTGTAGTCCCAAAAAGAATGTAAGCTCTCCCATGGAACTCATCTGGAATCTTTTGTGCATAACTTCTTCAAATTCAGTACACATAGACTTCTTAGTAGAGCCAAATATGATGTCATCTACATAGACTTGGACCAATATAATGTCACTCTTATTCTTCTTGATAAACAAGGTTTTGTCTATGGTACCTCTTCTAAAACCATTCTCCAGCAGGAATGAAGAGAGTGTCTCATACCAAGCTCTAGGAGCTTGATGTAGACCATAAAGAGCTTTAACCACCGTGTAGACTTTATTTGGATGAGCAAGATCAACAAAGCCTGGAGGTTGGTAAACATACACCTCTTCTTCAATTGTGCCATAAAGAAAAGCACTTTTAACATCCATTTGATAGACAAGAAATCCCATATATGATGCAAAGGCTAAGAACAGCATGATTGCCTCTATTCTAGCAATAGGTGCAAAAACCTCATCATAGTCTATTCCTTCTTCTTGTCTATGACCTTGAGCTACAAGTCTGCCTTTATTCTTCACAACAATGCTTCTCTTATCTCTCTTGTTTCTGAAAATGCACTTAGTGCCAATTGCCTTCTTTCCAAAAGCCAAATCCACAAGTATCCAAACCTGCTGTAACTTGAACTGGAGCAATTCCTCTTGCATTGCTTCAACCCTGCTTTCATCCTTTAAGGCTTGTGATATAGTCTTGGGTTCTTCTTGAGATAGAAAACATGCAAACAAACAATTTTGATGATCCTTGTGGTTTGTTCTGTTCTGTTTGTGAATGTAACTTACTAAGGCTTGTTGTGCTGAAGAAGCCTTTTGGATCTTCCCTCTTGTTTGAATCGCTGATGTAGGATCTCCTAGAATTTGTCCTTTTGGATGATCCTTATGAATTCTGAGTGTGGGAATAGGACTGACAGCAATGGTGTTATCCATATTGTGGAAATCAGCCACTACACCCACATCTTTATCATCATCATAAGCTCCATTGAATATTCCATCATTTAGGAGAGTATCAGAAGCATCTTCCAAGTCAGGCATATTTGGATCAATAGGTAAATCAGCATTAGGGAGAGTAGATGCATCAATAGGTATTTTGCCTCCAAGATAGACAAATGATAATTCATCAGCATTTGCACCTGTGGAAGTACTAGCAGCATAAACATTGGGTGTGTTAGACCTATCAATACTAACAAATGATCTATCAGTACTAACAAATGGCCTATCCGTACTAAGTTGGTTAGTATTGGTAGCTTGAGCTGCCTTCTTTTGAGATGCAATTCTCCTCTTTTCTTCTTCAAAGGCTTGTCTTGATTCATCATTCATAGCATTAGCAACCAATTCTTGAGTAACCATCATCTCAAGTTCATCTTGCCAGACTTGTTCATCTTCTGGCTTCTGATGTTGTCCTTCCTTATCAAAAACATCTTCTGAATCTTGTATACCCTTATCTGGAGAAGCATTTTCAGAAGGTTGTTCTTGTGCATCCTGAACAACATCCTTTACTGGAATCCTTGTCCTATGAGGTTGTAGTGGAAGCAGTATGTATTCCTGAGTAGGTCCTTTATCTTTTCCTGATGAACTGCAACAAAGAATCTATGTGTACCAGCATCTATAATTTACTTGATTTCTTTCTACACTAACAGGAATATAATTCATTGAAGTGGTGAGAAAATCAAGATCAAACATCCAATTTAGACCAGTTCCTGCCACATTTGGTTGATCTTCAAGAAAATTAATGTGCAGATTCTCTTCTACCCTTTTGGTCCTTTTGTTGTATACTCTAAAGGCTTTACTAGAGGTAGAGTATCCAAGCAAATAACCTTCATCAGATTTCCCATCAAATTTGCCTAAGGAATCTAAGGTGTTTCAAAAAAGGTCAAAGGGGCATCCCAAAAGGTCATCATAATAACTAATACTGCAGGTGAATTACCTATTAATAGTTCATAAGGTGTCTTATTTTAAGGTTTGGTCACTAATACCCTATTCAGTACATAGCAAGCAGTTAATATGCCTGCCCGAAAATAGGATAGGTAAAAGTGAGTCCTGCCTAACATAGTATAGCTGCCATTAATTAGGTCCTATTTTTTTCCTTTCTGCAACACCATTCTGCTGTGGAGTTCTAGCTACACTAAACTCCCTTTTGATTCCTTTCTTAGCACAGAATTCATTCATAACATAGTTCTTAAACTCTGTCCCATTATCACATCTAATGATTTTAACATTATGATTCAATTGTTTTTCTAAGCCTATGATAAGATTACAAAGATTTCAATGTTTCCATCTTTTGTAGCTAAGAAAAATCCCAACTAAATCTGCTGAAATCATCAGTCACAACCAAGCAGATATCATTTCCTGTTTGATGCATTCTATAGATACAGGTCCAAATAAGTCCATATGAAGTAATTCTAGGGGCTTTCTGATGATTCTATCTAACTTGGCCTTACATGAGGCCTTATGTTGCTTACCCTTCTTGCAGGCAACACAAGTGTGGTCATTCACAAAAACTTTTGAAGGTAAACCTCTAACTAGGTGACCTTTAACAAGTTTATTTATATTTTTGAAATTTACATGACCTAATCTCCTGTGCCATAATTTTAACCTCATCTGAAATTGCATTTGCATATAAACAAGTTATACCTCCAGAAGGAACAATGTTCTTTAAATCCAAGCTGTACACATCATCTTTTCTAATGAGCTCTAAGTACAACTTGACTTTCATCAAGAAGCTTAAAGCTAAGGAGACAAGATAAGGCATTTATACTTAAGTAAAAAAGACACCTATTTTTCCTTGTCCCACAATTTAGAGACAGAGAAAAGATTAAACTTAAGTTCATCTACAAAGTAAACATCATCAAAGTCTAAATTAGCAGTTTTGATTTTACCTTTACCCGTTATTTTACCTCCTTTGGGATCACTTCCAAAAGCCACAAAGCCTCCATTGAAATCTTCATAGTCTGAAAGATAAGCTTTGTTGCCAGTCATATGGCTAGAGCAACCACTATCCACCACTGCATGATCCTGTAACAAGATCTTTGGATTGCCCTGCACAAAAGGTAAGAGAATTAGTATCTCCCCCCCCCCATTTTCTCTTAGGGATCCAAGTCAATACTGACTTGGAAATCCCTTTTGGGTCTACATACTCAAACTTCTTGAGCATGTAAAGAGCATTATATTTATACACATATCTTGGTAAATATCATCTTTGGCATCCATACCATTTATCCTTACTTAAGGACATTTTCCACGTACCCTTAATATATACCGCCCTTGTCCCAACATAGGTCATTGTTATTAGCTCCAAAAGTTTTCATACAGTTTTAAGTCTTTGGGTCTATAAACTGGTTGGGTGAAGTAAGACCTCTTGATTGGTGTGTTTGAGGCTTTTGGTCTTACAATGTCCAATCTTGGGTGATTTGGTCTAATAACACTATTAGATTGTGCTATTTTTGAGGCCAATGGCCTAGCAGTACTAACAGGCCTAACAGTATAAACAGGCCTAACAGTACTAATAGACCTAGCAGTACTAACATTTGAATCTATCAGTATTAACTAAACCTGCTCTGGTTAGAACTATGCGAATGGGTTTAAAGGGTCCATTTTGTATGAGGGTAATTTTCAAATTTTTGAAAAAGTTTTGGTGATTTACCTATGCCATAATCCATACTGGTTTAACACCCTCTTTCCCAGTATTGACACATTCTTAACCCTAGTTCCCAGACTCTTTTGGTCAAACGAATCACAGTCTTTTATCAATGGCCCATTGCCTTTTACAATATAACAAGCTTTTATTTTATGTACTTTCTTAAAACCAATCCCTTGTTTTTGTGAAGTTTGACCACTTTTAACAGCTTGAGTCACATTAGGCTTAACAGAACTAACAGTTTTGTCAGCACATACATCATCCTCATCATCTGAGGTCCAATCCTCAATGATGACTTCATCCCTATTAATCTTTAACTTAGATACACCGTTGTTCCTTGACAGAAGGTTTTAATATAGTTGCATCATTTGTGGTAACCCTACAGACTTGTTAGTTTCAGTTGTCAAAGTCTCTATGATTTATCTAAACATACTCATCTAGTCTTGCAAATGATATATCAGCTCTTAGGGTTAGTGGGTTCCCTGTAATTGGAGGGGGAATAGTATGATACTCATTTACTTTAGTGAACCTATTTATATTCTAATGTGCACTCTTCATTACTAACCTACCTCAAAAATAGTCAAAACTGTTCTCACTAACTAGTCTTTAGATTTTATTACTCAAATCATCCATTTGTGTGCCAAACCCTAATCCATTTTTATCATGAGTACTCATCTGACTATTGAGTATCCTTTAGTGAGATTCTTGGAATGACCCTTCCAATTTTCAAACTTGAGCCTTCCATTTCATCTCTTTTCCTTAACAACCTTTTCTAATTCCAGATTAAGGTTGTTAATTTTTATTTTTCTACACTTAAGATCATAGTTTTGAAACTCATATCTCTCACCCTAAGCTAATTCATTCTTTTCATGTCCAAGAATTCTAGCTTCACAAGTGACTCCCTAAGAAGGCTATTTCATAACCCCTAATTCCTAGTTTGCTTTGTTTTGTGCTATTTCCTCTCTCAGTATCGGATAGTTCTTTTTAAGACATTTAAATTATTCAAGACATTTAGAACATTTTTGTACCTCACTATCAGAAGAACTTGATGAGTTTGATGAAGAGATTGCCATCAAAGCATAGTTGACTGGTTCAACTTCAAAATCATTGCTCCAGTCATAGCCTCCTAGACCATCTTGAGCCACCAGTGCCTGAGATGAAGATTCAGTTGTTTGTGCATTGCTTCTCCTGCCATTGTCACCAAAAATACTTCTCCTTTGATTCCTAGTTCCAGATACTACCATTTCTCTAGTAAAACATTCATTTTCCTGTGACAATTGTAGCACTCAATCTTTTACTTATCAAGAGAAACATGTCATTTTTCTTTAAAGTTCATATTTCTTCCTGTCTTCTGAATGAACTTCTTTACTCTAACAGTTAACATAGCCACCTGCCATCGAAGATCCAATTCCTTAAGTCATTTCCATCCATAACAGAGCAAAAATCCTCATTTTAAAGTTTGAGGAATGGTTGTATGGTTGTGCAAGAAAGGATAAGCTATATCATGAGCACGTAGGAGTAGTTGGAACTTGATTAATATCTAATCAGCGAGTACTAACTCTAGAAAATCTCCACTGGCAGTACTAACTTCATTAGTACTGTTAGTATACTCAGAGGAAAGAAAAGCCAAATTCTGAGAAGCAGAGTTGGAACCTGAAGACCTTTTCAATTCATCTTCATACACCCTAAGATTGTTGTAAAGGTCATCAATATCAACCTCATCAATATCTGGTTTATTTCTCATGATCAGTTGCTATTTGACTCCATGAAGGAGGAAACTTCTTAAAAACTTTTGATTAAATCTTCCTTTGATACACAGGCTCCATGAATTTCCATTTAACTTATGAGTTTCTGAAATACTATCTTAAGCCTTATCCAAAGTTTCATTAATGAAGTAACAACATTTTAAAACTAATATTTTCCGAACATTCTTTTCCATCTTTTTGGAATTCCTCATTACCATCTAAATCTAGATTTTAAATGCAGTCCCACAAATAATTAGCTGCAGGAACATTGTGGAACTTCAGGAGGTACTCATCAGGTATTGCTAAGAGCAAGATGCTCTTAATTCTTTCTTGATTCCGATCTAGCACCAATTGATTTACATCTTAGGTACACAGGAGGACGAGATTGTTTCTCACTGAAGGTTAGCCTCATCTTCTAGATCTCCATTACAATAATATCCACAGATTATGATCTGTGTGACAAATGTATTGTCTCATCCTCATACTCCAGATATCGTATTCTCCCTTCTTAATGATAGGGATCTTCATAGCAGTGATTGTTGGTGGAGGAGTATCTTGATCAGTTATCTCTTTGACTTGTAGCAGTTCTGATTCAAAAGAAGTTCTTCTTTCTCAGAGTTTCCTCACAAGCTCTGATACCACTTGTAGGATCCCTTTGCTTAATGGATCTAAAACCATTAGCTTTAAAGGTTGTTGCCTTAGATATAACTAAAAGTAACAATGAGAAACAATGATTAACACACTATTAGATTACGCCTGAAATTTAATCAATAATGTAAAGAAGAACATAATCAAAACACTTTTATATTGAACTTTGAATCTGCCTAGGTTACATATTACAAACTATGATTACTATTTGATCTCTATGATCTTGTGTAGAACTATATCTACTAACTACGCCTAGGGATCCTTTTATAGACTAAATAAACCCTAATGGGCTTTACAAACCTATAAAGATAAAGCAATCTTTTCCTAAGATATCTCCATGCATATCTTTAACTCTAACTAATTTCTGCTAAGAGCAGACTAAACTTTTACATAACATATTAACTATTATAATACTGCAGTACTCAACAAATTTATATAAATCTTCTACCAGTACTAACTATTACACTAGCAGAACTAACTATAATACTAACAGAATTAAGTCTGTTATACAAAATTCCTAACAAATTATAATTAGTTTAATAGCTAAAACCAACCACCTCTCCAATATATGATTTACTTGCTTTCTATAAAATATAAAAAAATACAAAAATAATCGTACCTCAACCTTTAGAATTCTGTTAGACCGTGATCAAGCCTTCCGAACCTATTCCTCGAGTGAATGATTAACAACACCCACCTCCCCCGAGTCCTTTGCCTATACTACTACAACAAGATAAGGTGCTCTGCCTAGGGATTTATAAAACTTCGTGTAGAAGTCATACGACGACCGCACATCAATCATCAATGTTTTCTTCTTCTTCATAGTATTCAGTGGTAGACTGATCGAGTATAGGAATCTTTATTCTATCTGACTCAGTTCTATCACTATCAGTCTCTTCATCATCGACATTCATTTCATCACCTTCTTGTTTATCTTCATCATTGGCATCATCATCATCACCATCATTATTAACAAACACTAATAACACTTAAAATCATCCTAATCATTTCCAATCATCACCCATCTCACTATAATCCCAAGACTCTTTCTCACTTTCAGATTCATATATGGGTACATCAAGAACCCCTAGTTTATGTACCAAGTTCCTTTATATGTATCTAGAAGTCTTTTGTTGTTGCTCATCAGGAACCTTTGACTGAGTGTCAACTCCATCACCTATGCCACTTGCGTGAGAACTGTGAAATTGTGTCTTACTTCTTTTGGTAGCCAGCTTAAGTTGTTCAGCTTTGGTTAATGCAACTTTAGATAATACAGCTAATCCTTTGGCTTTTGTCTTCTCTGCAGGTTGCTTCTTCTTGTCAGATTTAGACACCTTAGCTTTAGACTTGCAACTGATACTTTGGTAGCTTGAACTGGCTTTTGCTTGGGTGATGTATCAGAATTAGCTTTCTTTCGAACATACTTTGGTTTTGGAGTTATCCTCCCAGGAAGCAAAAGCATAGTATGTTTGGTAAGCTTTGGATTCCAACATAGCTTGGTTTGTTAATTCTATTAGAAGAATGGTACCATATACCTGAGGATATTCATGTCTGGAGATACATCTCATAGAAGTAAACATAATATCATCTCGAGCAGTGTGCCAAAACATCTTGTTTCTCCTTAAACAGAACCTGATCCTATTGACATGAAGTAATCAATATTGTATTTGGTGAATCTGGGATCTGACATCTGTATGTCTCTCTTAGCATCCTTTGTTGTATCTTGCAATCTAGAACAGTTAAGTCTTCCCCCAGAGTAGATACACAAGTCGATATTCTTCAGTATGGAACCAAAAAGCCGCTAGAGTATTTAAGCATGTGGAAACAGAAACGAATCTTGTCCATTCCAGTTTCTTTTCCACTTAAGCACTTGTTGATGACTGTAACAAATGCTCCCTTTGGATGATGGCAAAGTTAGTCAACATTCACATCAGTGAGCTAAGGTAAATAGTATCCAGTGTGCCCAAGATCACTGATGAAAAGAGAGAATAGACGATTTCCACAGGAGAGTTTACAAACCTTTGTCCTACAATTTTAGGGCAAAACTGGAGAATTTCTCAAAACATATCAACATCGAGAGAGACTTTCTTCTTGTTTATTGTGAATATGATGGATGACTTATGAACGGAAACCGTAGCCTAAAATTCTTGCATATAAATAGCAGGAACACCTGTAGTGATAAGGAATGCACGGTAGAAGGGTGTGAGAGCAAGACCATCCAGCACCACTTAAAATGTAGCTTCTTTCGGTTTGATGTTTGTCTTGAGTCTCATGTTGCATTTCCTGAACTCAAGATGGTCCACAGGGGCAACAAGAGCATCATCAAGGTTTTTCTATTGAGCTTGAGTGGTATTCATGTTTCTACTAAGATTTGACCAATACAGTTTATATATATAACCAATTATATATATAAAACACTATAAGGCCCGTTGATTGTCGAATACTTAAGCTTGATGCATGTTGTGATATCATTCTAATGATTAGGATCATTAAGGCATTTAGCATTATTGAATAAGATCTAATCATCCGAAGGGCAACTTAATTAGGCATAACGTGAAAGGCATTAAGACAACTGAATTAGTGTTTTTGGGAATCCTATTTAAAGTAACTTGTAGAGAATAAGGAACCTAAGACATGTTCAGATATTCTTGATGACCCTTGAAATATAGCTTACTTAACTTGTTAAGGTTGCAGAATTAACCAATTTTAATTAGCTACCTAACTTGAGTTGAAAATTGCCTTCAGAAAAAAATCAGTCTTAAAATTTCTTAAAATCCATTGCTAAATCGCCTCCTATAGTGGATTGTTGAATCGCCTCTAAAGGAATGTTGTTAACTCGCCTCCTATTGAGGTCGTTAAATCGCCTCATATAGAGGATGTTAAATCGCCTCCTATAGAGGTTGTTAAATCGCCTCCTATAGAGGTTGTTAAATCGCCTCGTGAAGGCATGTTGTTAAATCGCCTCGTGAAGGCAATTGTTAACTCGCCTGATGATGGGAGTTGTTCCTCATGAAGAGAGTTGTTAACTCGCCTCTCAAAGGCAGTTGTTAACTAGCCTTGAGTTGTTAACTCGCCTCTCAAAGGCGGTTGTTAACTCGCCTTTAAAACTTACTTTACCACAATCATGAAAATGATAAACATCAAAACTTGTTTAAATAGCATTCAAATCAATTGTTTACCACTAAGGAATGTTCATAACAACAAATAGCCACAGATTTATCAAGAACAATCAACAA
>BQNB010204008.1:0-10723 GCA_026074375.1 Tanacetum coccineum | reverse complement strand
TAAGATGAATGTGTAAAGATACCATCAGTAGCATCTTCATGAATATCCTCAAGTGGAGGTATTTCACAGTCATCTTCTTTGGAATTGGTTGTGTCAGAAATAGATAGACTCTCATTTGCACTGGCAGTACTAACTGGTATGCTAACGGTATTAACCAAGTTAGTACCGCTAGCTTTAGCTGTTGTGCTAACAGTACTAAAAATGTTAGTACTGCTAGACTTAGCAGCTCCTCTCCTGAGAGCTTTAGCTTCCTCATTTGCTTCCTTTTCTTGCCTTTGAAGTCTTGCAAGATCATCCAGTAAGACTTGTTCTTTCTCTCTTGGACCTCCTATCCTTTTATCTGATTTTGGAACAAATGGGTTTGTTGAAGAATAGGAATGCCATATTGGGAGTTCAAAGCAATCTTGAGCAGATTCATCTTCTTTTTCAGAATCCCCAGCATCAATTTTGTCTTTTGTGCCTGTATTTTGGTTAGATTCTTGTTGACCTGCATGAAGGTTAGCTTGATTCTCTGATCTAACAGAATGATAGTTCATAGAATCAGTCAAATAATCAAGGTCAAAAAGCCAATTTGGTCCTTTCCCTGCAACATTGGGTTTGTTCTCTAAGAAGTTTATGTGCAGGTTTTCTTCAACTCTTTTGGTTTCTAAATTGTATACTCTAAAAGCCTTGCTTTGTAGAGAATACCCAACTAAAAATCCCTCATCTCATTTTCCAGCAAACTTGCCTAGATGGTCAATGGTATTCAAGATGGTCACATGGCACCCAAAAGGTCTTATATAACTTATAATTGGTATCTTACCAGTTAAAAGTTCATAAGGTGTCTTATTATGAGGCTTGGTCACTAATACCCTGTTTAGAACATAACAAGCAGTACTAACTGCTTCAGCCCAAAAAGTGTTAGGTAGAAATGAATTTGCAAGCATGGTTACTTGCAGCCTCAATAAGGGTCCTGTTCTTTCTCTCAGCAACTCTATTTTGTTGTGGAGTTCTGGCATTACTATATTCCCTTTTGATCCCTTTTAACCCACAGAATTCAATAACATCCTTGTTCTTGAATTCTGTTCCATTATCACATCTAATTGTTTTAACTTTTTGATTCAATTGGTTCTCTATTTGTCTTTTTATAGTCCTTAAGGAATTGGCACTAGGTTTCTTCCCTTGTTTTTAGAAAAAATATGTTCCATCTTAAATCTGCTAAAATCATCAGTGTTAACCAAAACAATAGGTCTTATGGTATATACTCCTGACAGATGTAGGTAAAAAGTCCCTTATGAAGAAGTTGTAGGGTGTGATATTAAAGCTAAACTAACTTGGGCCTTACAAGAGCTTTTGTGTTTTTTCCTTCTGACAAGCAACACAAGTGTGGTCTTTTAGAAAAAGCTTTGTAGGTAAAACCTCTGACACAGTTTCCTTCACAAGTTGTTTAGGTTTTTTGAAATTAACAGGACCACAACCTAACTATGCCATAAGTTAGATTTCATCACTTGTAGCCATTTGCAATTAAAAAAAGCCTAACCTCCAAAGGAACATGTTCTCTAATAATTGAATACTGTAACATATTGTTTTGTTGGGACTTTAAGTATATTTGTTTATTAATCAGGTAACTTAAATAGGGAGACAAAACAAGACATTCAGAGTCAGTAAACAAAACCTTGTTCTTTTTGTCACACATTTGTGACACAAAAAAGAGATTGAAATGCTGAAGTTATTTCATAAAGCTTACATCCTCAAAATCTAACTTGCCAGTTTTTATTTTCCCATTTACAAGTAATTTTGCCTTTACTACCTCCAAAGGCACAGGGCCACATTAAAGCTTGTAGTCTAGCAAGGTAAGCCATGATTCCCTTCCCCCCAATGTCATGTGCCTGGAACATACACTTTCAATAATTCCTTTATTCTTAGAGTTCCTATGTGGATTATCCTGCACATTTAAAAGAAAGAGATTAGACTCTCTTAGGGACCCAAGCCTGTTTGGGCTTGAGTCTGCCTAGTGGATCTTTGAAAGTTGAATAATTTCTAAGACTAGATCCACCATTGTATTTGGAGAGAATATTATTGTTGTATCCTGGTGTTCTCCATTTACAATCTGCTGAGGACTTAACAGCAGTGTCCCATTTTCCCCTCTACAGTACTAACTTCTTTATACCTTAGCAGTTATAACTTTTGGTTTGATAAAAATTTGTTTCTTAGTAATGTGTTCTTTGAAAGGCCTTGATGATGATGGTGAAGGAGTTTTCGTGAAAACATTTGCTTGGTTCAAAAAAACCATTCACAATGGGCTACTTAACAGTATTAACTTTCAGAGCAGTGCTAGTTAGTACTGTCTGTCTGTTAACATTTTGTCTAGCAGTACTAAAATTGTTAGTACTGCTAGCTTTAGCAGTATTAACTGGATTATTTCTAGTTCTTGTTTGTACTGCTAAAGGTACAAATTGATTTTGTTATTTTTACCCCTCTGAACATGGTTCCAATGTTGTTTTTCTCTCCCCTTGTACCCTTAACCCTTAGACTATTTTGTTTGTTTAGTTTAACTTGTTTAGCAATTGTGCATCATGATATTCACAATCTCTTATTAAATGACTAAAACTATCCACAGAAATTAAAACATGCCTCTTTCAGTAAACCCATGCCCACACTCTTTGTTGTTACCTTAGGATTTTGACTATGTGTGTGAGTCAGACGGATTCTAAGATATTTCCCTTTGTGTTTTTAATTGCTTGTTAGCAAAAACTAGGTGTATCAAGTCCTTTTGTTTGTACAGGACACATACTCATATACTATTCTGATTCATTACTCTCAATGATAGGTGCATAGACCAGACTTAGTTGAACTTCTATAATTTGATTTATTGACAACTGGTTCAGACACTAATTCAGAAGGTTCTGTACTAATGTTAGAGTCACAGGTATCAAGTTCAGTTGTTTGGGATTCAGGTTCACTTGGTTGAGTCTTTTCTGGACCATATGTATATTGTGAGTCATCTATTTCAATATCAGGTCCAGAGGGCAAATAATTCCCTGTCATGGGTGGAGGTACTGCTTGCATTTCACCTGTTTTAGCAATCCTTTTATGCAAAGGTAGATTTTCAAAATCACTTTCATTGCACCTAAAGACACTCTGAAAAACTTCATTTTCATAACTCAAATTCCCACTATATCTATAATCACCATACCCTAGCCCAAATTTATCCCTGGCACTCATAGAATAATTTATAATTTTACCAAGATTTTTTGAAGAATGATTCCATTTGTTTACTATTACTTCTAAATCATCTTTTTCTTTTTGAGCTTTAGCCAACAATGTCTTATGGTATGTTAGAACATCTGTTTTATCATCTAAATCTATTTTCATAAATTTGATTTTTTGTTCATACCAAAGTTGACCTTGTTGATGGGCAACTAACTGTGCTTCAACTTTCTTAAGACCTTGAGTATAAGCCTTTATCTCTACACTAGCATCACTAAGTTGCTCTCTCTGAGCATCATATAGTCTTTTAAGGTTAGCATAAGACTCTTTACACCCATTTGAACATGAAGGTACCTGTGTGTCTGATCCTGAGCTGTTGCTAGCCATGAAAGCATAATGTTCATCATCTTCTGAATGAGTTGTCCAGTCAACACTTTCTCCATCAACTGTCACCAATGCTTTAGACTCTTCTTTCTTTCCAATTCTACTCCCATCTTTATTTCCAGGATTCCATCCATCCCTCCTTCTGTTATCTTCCTTTGTTCTACACTCTCTTGCAAAGTGCCCTGTTTTGTGGCAGTTGTAGCATTCCACTTTGGTTTTATCAAAACCCACTGGTTCTTTTGCATCAAACTGTAGCTTTCTACCAGTCTTCTTGTAGAACTTCTTTATTCTCATGGAGATCATTGCCACTTGCCATTTTAAGTCCATTTCTTCAAGGTCATATTCATCAACCTGGTCTAAGTCCTCATGATCCAGTTGAGGACAACTAGATTGACTTGCAAGCATGGAATATGATGATATTTGTTCAGGCTTTGAATAATGACCAGAAGTATTGGAAACACCACAAGCGGTACTAACATCATTAGTACTGCTGGTGTTTTCAGAAACAAATGCTACATTTTGCAAGTTGGAAGATGATGCAGTAGAGCCTTTTACATCATTTTCAAAGACTCTTAGATTGTTGTACAAGTCATCAAAACTGAGACTGTCCATTCCTGGTTTGTTCCTCATAATTAAGGAAACTTGTAACCAAGCAGAAGGTAGAGATCTTAGAAATTTTTGATTTGCATCTTCAGTAGATACACCTGCTCCATGAATCTCTAACTGACTGAGAAGACTTTGGAATCTCTCATAGCCTTTGTGAATCCCATCTGTGTTGGATACAGTGAATCCTTCAAACTGTTGCTTCAAGATGTACTTCTGCATCTTTTTGGATTCATCATTTCCACCAAATCTGGATTTGATGGCATTCCACATTTCTTTTGCATCAGTCATCTTATGGAATTTAGCTAGATGATCTTCTGGTATGGCCATTAGCAAGGTGGTCCTAGCTTTTCTTTCTCTTTCTCTGGCCACTATTTCTTCTGCTGTTTTAGGAGGCAAAATTTTAATTTGTCCTGATGTATCAGTTGTGACTGACACAGGACCATTCCCATTTTGGATAACCTCCCAAATTGGATAGTCTGTATGAGCCAAATAGTGTTCCATCTTCATAGCCCATATATCATATTCTCCCTTTTTGAGAATAGGCAGCTTGATGGTTGAGACTGTATGAGGAGTTTGTTGTGTTGGTGTTTGTTGTGTTGATGGTGGAGGTGGTGGTGGTGGATTTTGTGTTTCTTGTGGAGGTGGTGGTGGAGGTGGGATTTCTCTGTGTTCCAGACAAGTTTTTAAATGTTTTCTTATTCAAAAGTTTCATTACAAGGCTCTGTACCAATTGTGGGTTCCCTTATTGTGAATGGATCTTTGCAGCCTATAAGGATGTAGCCTGGATGTATAAATTCAACAGACTATATAGAAAAACAATGACTAGAATACATATGTTAATGCCGGAATCTTAACACAAGTACTAAGAGAATAATGAATTTAACAGAATAACAACTTTGGTGTGAAAATGTTCTTGATAGTCACAGATTGCTAAACTATGATATGTTGTATGATATTGTAATTGTCTATTCATATATGTCTAATTATGTCAAATTGTTATCCTTTTTAGACAAGGGATAACCCTAAAAGTCTTACATGACTTTCTGACAAATATCTCACAAATATCTTTTAAATATCTTCTTATCGGCACTAACTATTTTACTACTATCGGTACTAACTAACTAACAGTACTAACACTTTGTACTGTCGGTACTAAGTATAACTGTCAGTACTAACTATTGTACTGTCGGTACTAAGTTAATAAAACATTAATCCTAACAGTACTAGTCCTTACCTAGGCCCTCATTGGAAGATCAAACTGGTCCCCCTTAGGGCTTGTCTTTGCCGCCGATACACACACACTCTCATTGGATTCAAATTTCTAGCTTATAAGTTACACATCTAAGTCTTTTATATTTCACTCATTCATTTATTCCCTCTTTGCAAGAAAAACACACACTTACACTTTCTTTCTCTTCTCTTGTGCGAACCACCATAAACATACACACAAATTCATACTTTTCAATCTTAGATCAAAACCATTTGAAGATATATTGTTTGAGGTTGATTCTTATTATATCCGGGTAGTTTATATACAACGTTTGGGTTGTTCTTAATTTCTAATCATCTTCTCGTCGCGTTTTCTTGTAAGTCGTCTCTTGTTTTTCATAAATGAGTTGTACTTTTGCATTCGTATGATCATTCCGAACAAGGTGTACAAAGCGGATCGTTGTGAAAATCATTATCTATTTTTCTATAAAACTACAAGTCTCAAAGTTTAATATTTTTATTTATAAATGGAAGAACATGAAAAATAGTTGTACTTTTGCGTTTAAAAGTTCGTTGCGATCATTTTGACATATATATTGTTACTAGTTGTAAAGCCCGCCCGATGGGCGGGCTCGCCTTGTGAGTATCCAAGGAATACATTGAGTAACAGTTAATGAATTACGAACAATATAAAATATTTATACAATGAAAAACGAAAAAAAAAGAAATGAATACAATTTTTATACAGCGAATACTGTGAAATTTTATAGAGTGATGAACCAACAAATATCTAATGACACGTCCATATTGCCAACTTATAAACAAACACATTACTAATATACACATTCACGGACAAATCCACTGTCGTTTTGACAGTGGGCCACTTTGCTACAGTAACGGGCTCCCATTTTGGCCAGCCCGATTTTAGTTTTTTTATTATTATTATTATTATTTATTTTTTTAAATTTGTATGCACAAAGTAGGAGGGAAAGAAATATTACAAAAGTTCCGATTTATTCAGATAAAAAAAAATACTCGTGGAAACATCTTCGATACCTAATAACTTTAAAATAATCGATATGGTCACAAACGTACAACCCATTATATTAAAAAAAAAACCCATATAGCAAAAAAAAAAACAACACTTTAAACATGAGGCCCAACACATAAGCCATATAAAAAAATTATTACTAATATACACATTTGTCGACAAACTAGCCTAAAATTCGCATAAAATGTGGCCCAAAGTAAAAAAAAAAAACTAGCCCAAAATTAGCCTGAAATCTGGCCCAAAGTAAAAAAAATACAAAACGGTCCCTCAACTTTTAACTATTTACGATTTTCTTACACAAAAAATCCCGTAAAAAATTAACAAAAAAAACACGTCAAGTTTTTATTGTTCACAACTTTTTTTACATTCATCGGTCCAAAAAAAAAGATATCGAACCGTCCCAAAAAAAGAAAATATTCGGGGAAAAATTAACCCGTCCCAACGCAAAAAAAAATTCCCGAATCGTACAAAAAAAGCAAATATCCCGGAAAAAATTAGCCAAAAAAAACCAAAAAAATAGCCTAAAATCTGGCTCAAAGTAAAAAATAAATAAATAGAAAACAGACCCTCACCTTTTAACTATTTACGATTTTCTTACACAAAAATTCTCGTAAAAAAATTTACAAAATCGTCCCAAAAAAAGAAAATATTCGGGAAAAAATTAGCCCGTCCCAACGCAAATTTTTTTCCGCCGAATCATACAAAAAAAGAAAATATTAAAAATTAGCCCCGCCATAACGCATCGCCCAAAAAAAAACCCCCGAAACGTAAAAAAAATTATTCGGGAAAAAATTAGCTTCGTCGCAACGCGCGGGTTCTTTTGCTTGTTCTTTTCCATACCTTGACCAGAATTTGATATAAGTGAGCTGGATTTAGAAAATGGACTAGCCCATAATGACACTTTTCAAAAAGTGTTTAGTTTAGAAACTTTCTAGAAAATCTAAAAAAAAATTAAAAAAAAAAATTTATTTGTTCTAGAAGTGTAAAGTACAAATCTGATACTAGCACGTGAATATTATGTGGCTGCTGCAACTTGCATTTTGTAACATTTCAATGCTCCATGTTAATAACTTTTTTGATTGGTAAATAGGTATTGGATAACCATAAAAATCTATTTTATTATTTTTATACCATAAACTATAAAGTAAACTTTTAAATTTGTTAGTGTGATACTCAAAGTGTTGTAACTCGTTCGATGTTGACATGAGATGAAACGTTTGAGACTTTTTTTGTTCAAATTTGTAATCTACTACTCCTTCCGTCCTAAAATTATAGTCCACGTTTCATTTTTGAGATGTCCCAATTTAATTGTTCACTACTAAAAATAGATAGGAAAGTTTGATCAAGTTTACCATATTACTCTTACTTGAAATTATAATTACAAACTTTAAAGAAGACTTTAATTAATTAGCTAAGGGTAAAACTGTTATTCTGCTAAAAAGTAAGAAAGAGAAAGCTGTAATAAATGCACTTTTCTTAAACTGTATGTTTTTTGTCAGTGGACAATAATTTTGGGACGGAGGGAGTAATACATTTACATTATGGTTTTCAGTTGGACCTTAAAATGTCATCCTAACGCAACATGTTACTCTACATTACGTGCATCGACTCGCAGATCTGTTTGTAGTTTTGTTCGAGCTTTTTTTTGTTGATGTCGAGAACCTAAGGTGAATATAATTTCACACATTATGCCATGATACATGTTGCATTTTGGTTCATTACCTTCTATGCTTTTTTATATTAACAATTCTTTTTCGCTTGAACATAGACTTGTTGATGTTATTGAAAAGTTTCATTTCAAACATGTGTTAATTGTTATTTGCATTTAATATAATCATGTAAATGTAAGTACACTCCAAAAAAAAGACATCATATTTACAGAAAAAAGAGAGATCATCCCAAGCACATATATGCATGCTAGCTTTCCCAACGTTTTATGAGAATTAGTTTAAAGAAAAACAAAACCCTATTATTAAATTGTGATTATTCACTTTTAAAGCTATTTAAATGGACATATGTATCAACAATATATAAACTAATAATTACAATTAGACTCTTACAATTACTGACGTATTAATTAGAAATTCTCAGAGGAAAAAATGATATATGTCCAGATAGTATGTGAGCAGTGACCACTAAACTATTACGGAGTATAAAATCAGTAAATCACCTATTGATCGATAAGACATCTAACATTTTTTGGGTTTAAATATCGCCATGTACACATTTGAGGTCAAAACGTGCCTCTCCTAGTAACCTGGACAAAAAAAAAACCTCATCCGTTTACCCGTTTACAATAATGACTACTAACGTTTTATTGCCAAAATAGTGTTTGTCATAGATCTGATACTTTATAAACAGTAGCCCCAATTCATTGGAGCAGAAAAAGGAAGACATTCAAACTAAGATAAAATCAACATTCTTGACTTACATTTGTGTTTTCTTGTTTGAAAATTGACATTTGATAAATATGAGTACACATTCATACTTAGATGAGCGGGAAAAATTGCCGCCAATATTTTCGTTGATGTTTTGGTCAAATTTTATACCAACTTTTCCCGGGCGACATGTCGCCCGGGAAAACTTCTTCGAACTTTGACAAAAAAGTCTATCAGAATTTGTGCCACGTCGGACAGACTTTTGTCGTTTAGTGTGTTTTCCCGGGCGACAAATGTCGCCCGGGAAACGTTCGTCACCTGTTCTACTTTTTCTTGTAGTGACGGAAGTAACAAAATTTCATCAATGGGGGTATATATAAACGGATGAATAAAATCATTATTTCTCGGGCAGTATTAGGAGCATTCTACTTGCAGCATGCAACTTATAATGTAGCCAAGAACAGCATGTTACCATCAATTTTGCGACTAGATTGCTTTTAATCCAGCAAGCTCACACAATTTCTCGAACATTATAAACGTGATTGTGGTCTGTGGACCTAATCGTGCAAATATAGCAAAGCCCCTGCAATATATTTGAAGTCAAACCCATTGAATAAACATATTGTTACTTACCCTGAGTCGATGTAATTATTAGTCATTTTCGAGTCATTTTCAGTATGAATAATGTTATTACAACCAAGATACACATCTAATAACAAGGAATTGTGGTAAGTTTGATGAGAAAAGCCGATTTTGACATTTGTATATAGTCTTTCCGTAGATTGAAAAGCATCGTAAACACATATAACGTCTAGAGAAAGAAAATCTAAAAACGGCATAATAAAGAAAAAGAGTACTCAAGTTTGAAAGCTAATACATCTCATTTGAGTCAAGATCGAACAATATTTTTGTTGGTAGGATCCTTATTTCTCTGATCTTTCTAACTAAAGTTAAGTAGCTAAACAAGTTTCCCAAAATTGTCTATCATTCAAATGTGAAGAATCAACAACTAAGTCATGACATCTTTTTTCTTGGCCTGCCATCTTGCTATCACCCCAATTCTCATCATCATCCATGTCCTCCTCGTCATCCTCATGATCATGATCATGAACATGAAACTTATGATTATCATGATATCCATCATCGAACCTATGAGCTTGAAGATGCTTAGCATGTGTTTTGACATGATCATAGCCATGAAATGAATGATCATAGCTCCAAGACTCGGCAGCATCATCCATTGCTACTTGTTCTTGCTCATGCTCATGCTCTTGCTCTTGCTCTTGTTGCTGCTGTTCTTCTTGACGATTAGAAGAATCGTCATATTGATGATTATCATTATAACGATAAACATCCTTGTTGGAATCATCCGAGTCGGCGGATGATTCCAACAACAAGTAAGGAGTCATATCAACCATACTACCATTATATATCTTCCAATTCCATTGCATACTTACTAAGGAATGTTACTAGAAGTAGTACTATTCAATAAGAACTTTAGGAAAGTGATTATCAACTATAATGAGTGTGTGTTTTCTACAAAGCACATATATATAGAGATTAAAAAGGAGAAAGTGATTTGAATTGGTGGGGTGGCAGAAAAGATGGCTGTTTTGTTTGAAATATGAAAAAGAATTAGTATAAGACTATAAGATTTTAATATTTCTATTGGTGGACTTTGGGTAATTAAAATCAAAAGTTAGAATATTTAGCCATTTAGCGATAGTCATCATCAAATTTTAATCTTATACCATCAGGTAACACATTAATATTTTTATTTTTATACGGGAAAAATTCCACAACTGGAATCCAATTATTTATTAATCAACGTTTACAATAAGATGGCGGGCAAACGAGCAACAAGCTGCGCCGCAACCTCTTTTTGGATGGCAAAACCAATCCTACT